>RDPX01000160.1:914133-933775 GCA_003991215.1 Morbakka virulenta
TGCATCTGAGCAGTGGGTTCCCTTTGTTCTTGCTATTTTCCGGTGTTTCCCTTCCTTTCGGGTTTGAGGAGGCACCATCATTTGTCCTCGGGTTACAAGGAGTAGCAGGAGTTTCGGGGAGGGTGTTAGCAGGGGCTTTAACCCTGGTGCTGTTTTGTTTTGTCTTCATATTTGGGTTTCAATTGCTCTTTACAACACGGGGCGCAACTCCACATGTTGTAGCAGTGTTCTCTGACTGAACTGGTTGATCCTGACCGTTGACCGTGTGATTGTGGCTCATCCGCTCAGCATCGAATACAATTCACCGTTGATCAAGTTGATTCTTCCGCTGAAATTGTACATCCACCACGCTGCATACCGCGGCTTCACCTGTAACCCTAGGCAGGGTGGCAACCGGGTACTATGCCTTGCCAAAGGGCAGCCCGGGATTTTGTCCGGCACTGCTTATTCACCATATTCGCAGCTCACCTCTATATCTAGAGGCCTTTCCCCGATCCGCAACCTGGGGAGCCGGTGGATGGGAGTTGTCATCACCACACCACAAAAAATTAAAATTGTATGCAAAATTCAACAAGGTATAAAGAGTACCAGCAAAAATGAAGTTGTGATTAATTTCTCCATCAAACTGATTAAAATAAATAAACCACATCATATAATGCCTATTGAAGTCGCCAAAGACAAAGAGACTACCAATCTGATATCTGTTCCTGGCTTAATTACTTAAGCACCATACTGTCCTAATAACTGAGAAAGAATCAGGAGGAGATTGATATTAGAAAAATAAGTAAAACATGACACCCCAAAAAGACAATCTCAAAAAAAAAGCAGCTGAAGTTCAGATTCAAGTGCTTTTAATCTAACAGGAGGAGAAACAACAGTTAGCTGACCATATCCAGGGTAGATAGTGATCTCACGTAGACGAAATGGAGACTCTAGCAAAAAGAAAGGTAAATACGCAAAAAGATGAAGTTCACTAATAATTACCTTATCCTTGAGATTTGTCTCTTACTTGAAACTCACACATCTACACATTAAGTCAGTAATCAAAAGAACGGTGAATTTTATGATTATTCACAAAAAGCTCTCCATAACCTACCCCAATGTAATATTAAACTTTTCCCTGAAGGTTTGAATGCAAAAAATAGACAAGGTAGTGTCGAGCATAACAAAGAAATGGCACTACGCCTCGGTCAATTCACGCGTACCCGGGCTCACCATGCTGGTTCCACTGATCCAGCTAAATTTTCTCACGAGCATCGATGTTATTTCTCTTCATAGACGTTGCGCTGTCAAGGATACTGTTACGAAAACTTTGACGCTTTCTTTGGGCTTGGTGTTGGGGAAGAGGATGCTTCTCTTCTTCAACCATTTTAGTCTTCCCACTTTGACTGATGGTTTCCCGTTGTATAACAGGGGGTGCAATGTCAGCCAAGACATATAGACATGGTACTGAGGTGGATTTTATGCATTCGGTTACGAGGTGACAGGTTTTATTTAGTGTCTTGTCTAATTTTTTAGCGTGAGCAGTCCTGCTCTGTGATGAACAGGCATATTATGCGATGCAAAAGCATAGACCAGGTGCAGTTGGGCATAGTGTTTGGTGGTCTGCATCCCACTTGCTATTGGCGAGGTTCCCTAACAAGTTGTTTCTAGTGTCGACCTTCGACTTAAGATTAGAAATATGGTTCTTTAAAGAGAGTGTTGGGTTTAGGGTGACCCCCAGGTGTATTGGGTTGGGATGGAATTTTATGAGCTCTCCTTTCCAATGAGCTTCCAGTTTTCGCTTAACTTCAGTATTCTTGAGATGGAAACAGATCTGTGCCTTAGAGGGGTTTGGCTTAAGGTCGTTGTCAAGGTAGTATTCCGACATTCTTTGGAGAGCAGCTTCCAATCTTCTCTCAATTTTGGGAAAGCTTGGTTGCAATGTGGTTAGGCAGAGATCGTCTGCATAAATGAAGCGCCAACAGCAAAGAGGCGGTGGATGATTGCTGGTGTAAACATTGAAAAGAGAGGAAACTCCCTTGGGGCAAACCATTTTTCTGCTTGAACCATCGACCTTTTCTGTCTTGTAAGGACACATAGCATCAGCGGTTAGTCAGGAGGCTTTGGATCACTGGACATAACTAATAGCCTGAGGTCATGTTGTAGAACTTGGATATCATCAGTCGATGCTGGACTGTATCATACGCAGCCGTTAGGTCGACAAAGGCTGCGCCTGTTCTCAGCTTGCGCTGGTAGCCATCCTCGATGTGTTGGGTTAGTCTCAAGAGTTTCCCAGTGCAGGAGCTTTCTGGACGGAAACCTGATGGTCTTTTGTTAGCTTTTCCTCAATGATCCTATTGATCGCCTTGCCACTAAGTAGTTCACACCGCTTGCATGATATAAAAAGCAATGACAAATTGGTCTGCAGACCTTGGGGATGATAGATATATCCTTGGTTTAGGGAAGGCAATCACTTTAACCTTCCTCCACATCTTGGGGATCTTCAGTGTTCTCAGGCAGTTGTCAATCATTCCCAAGAGCCATGATAAGCCTGTATTACCTAGATTTACTAGCATCGTAATGAGAAAATCAGCTGGTCCTGCTGCTTTGCCTTTCTTTAGGTCTTTAAGAGCAATCACAAGCTTTTCCAATGGTTGAGTGGTGAAGGATAGTTTTGGTCATTTTTAGACAAAAGTGTGAATTGGTGCAAACAAGTTGGACTACATTTTTGTTTACTCCTGACATTAGCCACTAATTGTTTACCAATTTAGATTGGCATCACATCTGTCACCGTTGGTGATGTTGTAATATTGCCATTCAAGCGTTGGATAATGGCCCATGCTATTTTACTTTAATTGGTCATGTTGGTGCTTTCATTTAACTCTGGCCAGTTCTGTGTCCTTCCCTCTAAGATTGATTTCTAGAGAGCTTCCCCAAGCTCTATGGTCCTTTCTGAGAAAGGATCTTTCTCAAACATCTCGTAGTTAACGAGAGGTCTCGTTGTATCGTTGTATCTCCATAATGTACTATGGGAGGTTAAATATGCTATCACTGCCCAGTGCCATCTCCTGTATGGTTCAGAGATGTTACAGCTGAAGAATGCACTGTTTGGTGGTTTACAAATAGTGATAATCATATCTTTGATGAATAAGGATATGTACTTGATGTTCTCAGAAGCAGTAGTGGTGTAAATCGTTTCTATCTTCAATGCTGGTTTGCATAAGTACGCTTAATCAGAAGAGGTTGTGGAACGCCATGAGGGTTCTAATATTTATAACAATCAGGATGAATTTACTGGGAAAGTAAGCTAAAAGTTATTTTGGCACCGGTGGAAATATTTTTTTCTTCATGCAGTATATTCGCACAAAGGAGAGTGATCCATTTGGTTATAAAGATTGGGTAACACTAGCCAGAAGACATTTAATTGTGACTTGGGCTAACAAAATGTTTTGTGCAACACGAAAAGGAATTAAATGATCTTATTTATTGATAATTATTAGTTAACTTACTTGGCCATGAAAAAGAAGTAGACAAATATGTCTAGTTATATTATACTAGAATTAGATTGATTTATTTACTTTTTTTACTGGCCCATACGTAGGTAAAACACTTTTTGAATGAGTTTCTTTGCCTAAAAGAAGACGATATTTTGTTAATATAAAAGGAGGGTTAATTCATCAATGTAAAGTAGTCAAAGGGATGTTGTCATCAGGTGTATTATTTTCTGTATGGGGCACAAAGAACACCCACAGTTTACAAGAAAATGAAACTTCATAAAAACATGCAATCTTCATCTTCTTATTGTCACAAAATATTCTCAAATATATCGTTTAGATTGTCTAATTAAAAATTGATGTTTCGATAAGAAATATTTTCTGCAACATATATGATTCTGTTAAGCCCTATTGTTTAATAACTGCTTGACTAAATATTGATTCATATCCATGCATTTTTTTGTGAGCAGATAAAAAATAATTTTCTTATCCTTCGCCTAGATGCTAATTTTGCATGTGACAAAATAAGCAAACATGTAATTCAGATTGTGTAATAAACTATATTACGATTAGAAATAATACATGGAACATATAAAATTCTATTTAGCCATTTTAGTTCAACCAATGTTTGACAAATAACAGCGCCCTAATTTTAACATTTACCAGTGAGTAGATGAAAATGTCGTCGATGATGAACACGCTACGCAACTTTAATAAAAATCTTAGAAGGTTAAAACAATTTCTCTTACTTAGTTACAAAAAAAACTTGCCTTTGCTAAACATATTTGATAAGAAATATTATATTTGATGTCATTTCTGTGCAACGATTAAAATTAGGAAAGAATGGTAGAAAGGGTTTCGTCAAAAACGCTTTAAAGCTTATTTCGTACTTAAGGTGAGGTTTTAGTGGACTGCAAGTCAAAATTTACTTGATAGAAGGGTCTATTTAAAATAGTAGAAGAGTAAAAAAGTTGTAATTTCTTTTTAGTAGCAGTAAAGGCATACCGCATTACGTTTTCAAGTCATAGTTTTTTCACCGATTCAAATGGACAGGTAAAATTTCTGTTTTCTCTGAGGTTTTTTTTTCATAGCATGGAGTTAATGCAATCTGTATCTGGCTGATGATGCAAAAATGTGGACTTGCATTAAGTCTCCTTGCCTCAACTTCAATTCCTTTTGACTGTATCAAATACTTACAAGTTTTTCATACAATTGAGAATAGAACGCAAGAATTTCATGACGAATGTCATACAAGTGGGATTTATGACTACCTAACAGATAGATATTTTAAATCTGTCATTAATTACTCTGCTGGTAAAGTGCTAAGGCTAATGCTGGTGCTAATAAGGTGCTAATGCTGCTAAGGTAGTTGGAGGTATGTAAAATTATTTCCAATTATTTTCCAGTCTATAAAATTTTTCCTAAACACAGTTAATATGGTTGATCGTAAAGAAAGCGAAATATTTTGTTTCAAAACTGACGAAGCGAGGTTAGACGGAAGGAAAGTGCTAAAAATTCAGTCGTATGTAACAAGCGAGTTATACTTTACTCAAGATCAGTACATGAGTTCAACATGATCTAATATTGAGGTTGCAAATATATCACTCTTTTCAAAGAAAGGAAGACCAAATACCACTAAATGTTTTGTATTATGCCTGTTTTCTCTATTATTGCAAAAGAGTTAAACTTTTAAAAATTTGAAGCTTTCCTTCTTCCAAAAAATTGAAAGATTCCAATTAAAAACTCTCAAAAAAGAATTGCTTCTGCAATAATAATCAAAAATTAACGACAATGCTGTTCATGATAACATTTTGCTGATTATTGATAAGAAACTGTGTACCTCACACTAGATTGTTGGTACATACTAAAGGTCCTATGGAATACATTGTATGCTCTCCAGCGTCACCGGTGCCCCCAAGAGCAATTGCCGATATTGGAAGGTCTTCGATATTAGTTATAATACCTGAATCATGATATTGTGTATCGGCAACAGCATCACAGTGACAAGTAAATTTTGGGTTATAACAGGTGTTAGTAATGCCACAGGCACAGCCCGTGCCATTAGAGGGACCTCCTCCGGCATAGAATATCTTTTTGCCGTTCCAATTCTCCAACCATCCATATTCTTCCCTAAATAATCGTGAGTTTACACATTTGAAATATGTAAACTGTCTGCATTGTTTAAAATTGGGCAACACTTTTTTTATGTCACCAATATTATTTCGATATTTTAACTCTTTTCTATAGCTTCCCTTATCCTCAAACCCTGTAACAGATTCAACAGAGGTAGTATTGTGAAAAAATGTTGAAAAAATAAAACCCCTAGATTTTTTGCAAAAAACACTAAGTACGATGTCGGTATTCTTGAACTGGATTTGTGCATTGGCAATATTTCTGAAAGAGTAGTTTAAAACTTCATTGCATGAGTTGAAATTCCGACCTGGAAAAGCAAAACAAAGAGAATTATTTAGACAGCAACAACATCTTATTTCAATGAGAAAATGACCCACCTTTAATTATTCGTGTTAAAATAGTCATAAAATATTAATTTAAAAAATTTACAAAAGTTTCAATTTTTGCAAATTTTTTCAAATATTCAAATTACATTGTTTTAAGTGACTATTGATTGGCATATCATAAAATATGTCTCAACAATTTACATTGCAAATAAAAGTTATCTTGTATCAAATTATTGAATGACAATCAGAAGATAAAATAACATAATGTCATTAAAAAGATATATTTTATTCAATTGTTTTTTTTAATGTCATTTTTTGGTCTGGATATAAATCTGTATAAAAGAGCGTTTAATTTTAGTATTTACTGTCTCATCTAACATGCTGTTTATAACAATCAAAATAGATACTTAAATAGAAGATTCAGTATAAATAAAATTATCATTATATCGAGTGTATTCCAAACACCTAGCACATTGTAAAAATATCAGTAAATAGATTATTTTTCTATGCTAAAATTTTCCTTATAAGAAGCTGAAATGTACATAATATCCGCTTTGTACTAAAAAGTGTAGAATTTCTATTGATTACGATATAATGGATCAATTTTCTGTTACGTACAGTTATCATAAACAGAAAAATATTCTTTTAATCAACTTTTAATTTCGCCCAATTTGCATAATTCAATTGTTGATTTTTCATACAAATCTTGTTTAAGTCTAGGATTAGTAGTTGTATGCTATTTAAAGTTAAACGTAAAAAGTTACAAAATGCTATTTCATAAAAAACTATTATTCTTTGTGTACTTTAAAATGTTCGAAACAGGTCAATTTCAGAGTCTAGATATTTACTTATATTTTTTCAAATTTTCTACAATCGATATTTATTCTTTGTTTAATAATATTTAAAAATCAGTAAATAAAGAACATTATTCTTCTCCCTACAAATCGTGTTACAAAAACAACAACAAAAAAGACAAATACCATTAGTGAGGCTTAATATAGATTTTCCTAAAAACAGGTAAAATATACTTATGTCATAAAACGCAATAAAGGTATTAAATATTGTTGCATATTTTTTTCCCTCTATTTTCGCGTGACAGCGCATTCCTTTGTGCCATTGGGGAAAAGGATCTTTTTATCGATTTAAGTTGTACTTTTGGTAATTTTACTAGTCTTTTGTAATATCTAGTTGAATAATTACGTGAAACGTAATCAAAGTAGTCCAGAAAGAAGGTATGATCATCATTCAATCATCTACGCACTACTGTGCATGTTTTTTTTTCTGACATTTTCTGATAGCTGGACATTACTACTACAAAAGGTAGGTATAGTCAGCAAAGAAATATCGTGTTTTGACAAGTAGACTTTCGATGTATTTGATAGGCACTCTCCTATTATATAAAATAAAATTGCAAAAACAACAACTTACATTGACTTTTGTTAGAATACTTGACTGGTTCACAAACAGACTTCAAGCAAGCACCTCGCATATTAAGCTCACATTCTTCTTTAATCTGTAGAAAAAATAATGGTACGATACTTTTTTAAAAAGCTGACCTTTAAACGTTTTAAATATAGTCGAAAACTGTTATTAACTGTCTACTTTACTACGTAAGCATTTTAAAAAAAAAGTAAATCTATAAATTTCAAATTGTGTTATACTTTATAATTATTCATGAATAGTAGTAATGAACATTATAATAAAAAAAATTGTAATGCTTGTTGCAAAATATTTATCAACGTTTTGCAAATTAAGCATGTTTATTTCATTTACTGTAATTTTAATTAATTCACACTTCTCAATATCGAGGTTAGTGTTGATACTGTAATTAGAAGGACTTTTTGGGGGGTTTTAACGTCATTTTCCCCCAGTAACTGGAGCTCAGACGGTGCCCTTCACAGGGACTTGGGTTTGGCAGTGAGGAATTTCTTGGCCGGATGCCGTTCCTGACGCCAACCAATGACTTTTTCTTTTGAGAATTTCCAAAGCCGCCCGCTCGGCGAATCGAGCCCGGAATTCCTGGTTACGGTGCAGTTGCACTGACCATTAATCCATGGCTCCTCAATGTAGTTAGAAGGACTACTTTATGAAAATACAATAAAATAGTTCTTAACACGTCAACATGTAATAGCCTTAACCTAGAGGTCTCATTAGAATCCTTTATTGATTTCAAGGTTACAAAAAATGATGAAATTGTTCTAAACATAATTTTCACTTCTAAAACAGTCACTATTACTAATTATTTTAAATTAATTTGAAGACTAATTCCACTATTTTAAAATTTTTTAAAAGTTTTTAATTGATCAAGGAAAGTAAAAAAAATCCAGGCTCTCAGCAACACTCAATGGTACTTTCTAGAGATATAGATGGAATTTTAGTCTGTTCTAATATTCTTCTGTTATTTTTTGTTCTTTTCTATTCTTCAATGCCCATACGATCTAAATTCTAAATTTGCAATAGATATGGCAAACTTTATTATCATTACAGTTTTTATAGCAATGGTTATACTTGCTTCGTATCTCAGAAGGTTAAAATATTGTATTCTGAACAAATGGATTTACATTTGTGAGAAAATATTCACCAACTTTTATCCTTCGGATTATATCATTCAGTAACTTCGTGGTTATGACAGCTTATCGAGACTCTCTTTAAGCATCAAGCGTTTTCTTGCTTCCCTTCATACAACATGAAGTTTAGAGTACAATTTGTTTATTATGGCTTAATTATTTGATAATTTAGATGTATTATTGTTTTACACATATTTTTCAATACATCTATTTTTTATTCAAACATTTATTATACAGACTACATTTGTTTCTTTCTTTTCAATTTAATACGGTCTTTAAATTGTATATATTTTACAAATAAAAATATTTAATAGAGCAAATTTATTACATTATCTATTTTTAACCATTAATGTATATATGAAGACATTCTTCATAGGTTACGCAGGATTGACCCATTCTTCATATCTATTTTCTCGGTTACTTCAACACAAATCTTCTAGACAACGCTACCTACTTTTTAAGACCATTTTTTAGAAAGTAGTGAGATACCTTCAGCAAAAAACGTACCTTTCTAGGTTTTCTTTATTAAATTATTTATTTTTTTATTTACGATGGTACCAAGTTGACGTTCTTTGAGAATATCCTTTAATACGTTAATCAGGAAATATTAAATATTAGTAAATATTAATAAATATTGCTAAATATTAAAAACTTGTTGTCAAAAAAGAAACAGCGAACGAAAAACAAAATACCAATGCCAATAAGATGAAGTAGCCTTGTAAACAAAAAGCATTAAAATCAGCCATCTCTGTACTCAGATGGTATATATATATTAAGTGCATCTAAACAACTGTGAAACATAAATAATGAAAAACTAAAAGGAAACAAAATGATAATTATTGTAAATTCAGTAACATGAATATAAAATGTAAATGACAGCTAATGATAACTACTTATTTGAGAAATGGTATGAAAAAGTCTTTAGATGCAATGCAACAGTTAATTAAAATACAAGATAATTACCCCATTTCCTGTTGCTGTATCATAGTAGTTAAAGCCTTTCATTTTCTTAGGATTAACAGTAAATCTGTCCACATACTTTAAACTGCACAACATAAGAGGACGACTTCCACTAGATGATAAAAATATGTTGATTGAAAGGCAATGTGGGTGTTCAAAACAAGCCTTCATACATTCTTTCTCATTGGAAACATAAAAATCCGATATATTATAACCTTGCAGGAAAGTATCATGCCCAATATGAAGAAAACGAGCAAACTTCTTCACTGTACTCGCTCTGAAATATAGAAATTGAAACAAAAAATGAAATAAAAGCGTAACAATAGTTTTAAGTTTCATTTCGATGCCCTTTGCGATTATGTATTTGAAAAACTACCTTAACGTCTATACTTTAGCTATCTTGGTAGACAACTAAACTAAATGATATATTTCTTAATTAGCTTAGAATTCACCTGCAAATATAATGCAATTAGATTTATGTCGTGTACCTGCTCTTAGTTAATTGATAGTGTCTAAACGTAAGAGTTTTATTATAAACAAACTTTCTGAGAAATAAAAAGCATTCATTTTCAAATGCTGGTTTATATCACAAAAAAAAGTTGCAGGGGGAAACATGGCTTCGTATCTTATACATTAGAAAAGAAACAGGAGATTTGTTTGAGATCTCATGTGTAATTATTCATGAAGTATTAGCCGAGTGGTCTAATCAATAGATTATCATCCAAGGGCTCTACAACTCAAATCCTGGACATTGCCCCATTAGTATTGTTTCTCCCTTGCAAATGACACACTATTGTGTTTGTGTATATTTTCTGAAATAGGCTTGGGAGAGGAGAGAGATAGAAAAGAAAAAAGATTTAAGAGCGCAAAGGAAAAAACACCAAATACGGGAAGTAACCCTCTGTGCTAAATTGGCTTCAAGCCTTGCATAGAGTAAAGAACCTAAAAAACGAGAAAAAAGATATGTTTGGGTGCAAATCAATGAAGAGTTGGCCAAGGTGTTACCTTGTTCACTGATGAAGTGCGTCACAGTTCAAGTCCTTTGAGCTGTGTACATATATTTTAATGGAAACCAATCGTGTCTTTTTTCTAAACTTATAATTTCTTTATTCCTCACCCTACCTTTCATCTCAACAATTCTTCATTTAAATCAAGATGGCATAAGTTCTATCAATGGAGAAGCAAACTTAGCTTAATTGAACAAGAATGTAGCTTTTACCTAATTACTGTAGTGTTCGTGTATTTTACATGACATTGAGACCGATTGTTATTGTATAATTTGATTCGGTATTGTTTGTAATGGGTTTGGTTTGTTATGTCTGCGCATGTCAGTTTTGTGATTCCAATTTTTTTAAAAATGTCGTTCAGTTAGCTGCTCGTTTTTGATGTATTGATTGAACCCAACGCATAAATATAACAGTGGCGACGAGGATATTGGTGCCTCATAGTTATTTTGTGAATGAAATGTTTTGTTTATCATAGTGATAATATTCACGAACTGTTAAACCTGTGGCTATTGAACTATTTGTTGACTTACCGTTTGCGATTTCAAAAACTTCCTCTGTAAACACGTGTTACACAAGAGGGGAAAAAATGGCGGTTTTTGGCAAAATCGAATGTTTTGATTTTGAAATGAACTGGGATGAGTACACAGAAAGAATTGAACAGTACTTTCTTGCAAATGGTATCGACGATGAGGACAAGAAAAGGTCTATATTCCTAACCATAGTGGGACAGAAATTGTATAGTTTAATAAGAAACTTAACGACTCCTGCAAAACCGGCAACGAAAACATATGCAGAACTGAAAACGCTTGTATCGGGACATTTAATGCCAAAGCCTTTAGTAATTGCCGAACGTTTCAAGTTTTACCAACGTAATCAGGCTACCAATGAAACGATTAGTCAGTATATTGCTGAACTACGCCGTTTAAGTGAACATTGTAATTTTGGAGCTTTCCTGGACGATGCATTGAGAGATCGATTTGTGTCTGGTTTATCTTCGGTCGCGATTCAACGAAAGCTATTGACTGAATCAGATTTAACCATGTCTAAAGCCAAGGACATTGCTGTCAGTATGGAATTGGCTGAGAGCGAAGCTCACAAACTGAAAGGCGATGCTGTTGAGCAGGTAAACAAATTTCATGCTTCGAAGGAGTGTTTTCGTTGTGGTAAAATTAATCATACACCAGACAGATGTTATTATAAGAACACTGAGTGTAATAATTGTAAACAGACTGGTCATATTCACAGGAAGTGTCCCAAAAGCCGTAATTATGGTGACCAGAAAGGAACAAACCAAGGCTCCGGTGGGAAAAAGTTTTCTAGATGGCATGGCAAAGGGAAAAAGAACAAGAAAAGTTCAAAATTACATTTCATGGAAGAGAAACCAGAGAATGACTCTAATGTTGAACAGAGAAGTGAAAGTGCATCTGCATGGCCAATGTTTTCTATGAAATCAAAGGGGCAGAAAGAAATTAGGATCACGTTGTTAATTGAGGATTTCAAACAGGAAATGGAGTTGGACACAGGTTCTCCTGTTTCGCTAATATCAGCGAAAGAGTACAAAATAAGTTTTAAAAATAAATTTAAGCTTAGAGACAGTTCTGTTTTGCTTAAAACATATACTGGTGAACATTTATCTGTTCTTGGTGAGGCTGACGTCCACGTTACATATGAAGGACAGTCAAAACTTCTACCGTTACTTGTTGTGAAAGGTAATGGGCCAGCTTTGTTTGGCAGGAATTGGTTAAGGCACATTAATTTGAACTGGAAATACATTAATATGTTGTCTGTTAACTTTGATAATTATTCTGTATTTGAGAATAAATTGGGCACAGTGAAAGGTATTACTGCATCCATCAAGCTTAAGGACAAAACTCAACCTAAATTCTTCAAACCTAGAACTGTTCCTTTTGCACTGAAAGATCAGATTGCAACTGAACTTGGTAGGTTGGAAACCGAAGGTATACTCTGTAAAGTGGATAGTGCTGAATGGGCAACCCCCATTGTACCCGTGATGAAGCCCTCGGGTGATGTTCGTATTTGTGGCGATTTCAAGGTTACCATAAACCCAGTGTTGGATGTCCCTGAATACCCTTTACCTACAAGTGAGGAACTTTTCACAAAGCTTAATGGTGGTCAGAAATTTTCCAAATTAGATTTGACTCAGGCTTATAATCAAGTACTACTTGATGAGGAATCTAGGAAATATGTTACTATTAACACTCACCTTGGCTTGTACCAATATACAAGACTTCCGTTTGGCATTGCATCTGCTCCTGCAGTGTTCCAACGTACCATGGAAACTGTATTACAAGGATTGGATGGTGTTGGTTGTATCCTTGATGATGTCCTTGTCACTGGACGTAACGATGCTGAACATCAACAAAATCTTAATGCTACTTTAAAACGTTTGAATGATTATGGAATCAAATTAAATAAAGCCAAATGTTATTTCATGAAAGAAGAGGTTGAATATTTTGCTTTTGTGGTAAATAAGGATGGAATTCAACCATCACCGCGTAAAATTGAAGCTATTGTTGGACTGAAAGAACCACAGAACAAAAAAGAGTTACAATCTTGGCTTGGAATTGTAAATTACTACAGAAAGTTTATTCCTGACATGTCTACGGTGGTTCAACCACTTACTATGTTGTTAAAGGATAAAACAACTTGGGATTGGTCAGAAGATTGTCACAATGCATGTGTTCGAATTAAAGAGTTACTTGTTTCTTCTAAAGTGCTGATTCATTATGATCCCAAAAAGGAGGTTACACTAGCAGTTGATGCATCCGCATATGGTCTTGGAGCAGTTATTTCTCACAATATTGATGGTGATGATCGACCAATTGCCTACGCATCTCGAACTTTAAATTCTTCAGAATGTAACTATTCACAGATCGAGAAGGAAGCTCTGGCAATTATATATGGTGTGCGTAAATTTCATCAATACTTGTATGGTCGACGTTTTACATTATTAACTGATCATAAACCTCTTACTATGATATTGGGACCAAAGAGAGGTGTGCCAGTATTAGCTACATCAAGATTACAGAGATGGGCTATACAATTATCTTCATACCAATTTGACATTAGATATCGTTCTACTTCTCGAAATGGAAATGCTGACACATTATCACGTTTTCCAATCAGCATGATTGATAATGAAGATATTGACCAAGAAGCTATGCAAGTGAATAAATTACAGTTAAATAAATTACCAATTACCAGTTCTCAGATTGCAAAGGCAACTTTACACGATATAGTTTTGTCACGTGTAATACATTTTGTTCAAAACGGATGGCCTAATGATACATTGGAACAGGAGTTACTTGCTTTTAGTCGTGTTCATGATGAATTGACTGTGGAAGAAGGATGTCTGCTTCGTGGTATCCGTGTAATTATTCCTGATCGTTATCGCGATAAAATATTAGAGGAGTTACACACAAATCATCCAGGAATTGTTCGGATGAAAGCTTTAGCTAGACTTTATGTGTGGTGGCCAAACTTGGATTTGGATATTGAGAACAAAGTTTTAAAGTGTGATGGATGTAGAAAGCAACTTCCAAATTTGCCTCAATCACGTTCAAACCCATGGCTATGGCCAAACAAACCTTGGGAGAGAGTGCATATTGATTATGCAGGACCTTTCTTAAACGAAATGTTCTTGATGGTGATTGATGCTCATTCGAAATGGTTGGATGTTGTGCGTATGTCTTCGACAAGTGCTGAAAGTACAATAAATGCACTTCGTTACATGTTTTCATCATATGGTCTTCCGAAAGAAGTCATCTCAGACAATGGACCTCAATTTACTGCTGCTGAATTTGAATTGTTTCTCAAGAACAATGGTGTCCGTCATATCAAATCTGCACCTTATCATCCAAGTTCAAATGGAGAAGCCGAGCGTGCGGTTAGAACTTTTAAAACTGGAATGAAAAATTTGCAAAATGAAAGTGGCACATTGAACCAAAAGTTGGCTTCATTTCTTTTGTCGTATCGTACGACACCACATACTCTTACAAAAGTTACTCCCGCTGAATTGTTCTTAGGACGAAAGCTTAGAACACGTCTAGATTTGATTCGACCAAATCTGGAACAGTCTGTTAGACAGCGTATGCAATATGATGTCAACAAAAGTCGAAATGTTGAAATTGGTGACATTGTAATGGTACATGATTATCGTACAAAAACTAGAAAACCAATATGGGTTCGTGGACTTGTTATTCGAAAACTAGGTCCAGTTACTTATAGAATTCAAGTTGGAGATATGCAATGGAAAAGACACATAGATCAAATTCGACCATGTCATCCTGAATCTATGTCGAATGAACCTGCTATTGTTAAAGAACCAAATATAAGTGATGTAACCGTAGTGCAACAAACACCTGAACCTATAGCTTTACCATCTGTTATGGATTCAGTGAATGCGAGTAATAGTACAAATGAGTGCACAGATCATGTGGAAACACCTACTTGTAAACCAAAAGAGACTACTACTCAGATTACACCCAAAGTAGTAGAAATGCGTTATCCAAGACGTGAACTTAAAAGACCAAAGAGACTAATTGAGTCTATGTGAACAATTTAGTTGTGTTAGTTTTGATTTTTAAGGACATTGACAATATTATTACCAGGAAGTAATATTAAGTTCAATTTTGATTTATTGATAGTTTGGTTTGAAAACATACGATAGATATCCTGTTAAGCATTTTAAAGAGGGGAAAAGTGTAGTGTTCGTGTATTTTACATGACATTGAGACCGATTGTTATTGTATAATTTGATTCGGTATTGTTTGTAATGGGTTTGGTTTGTTATGTCTGCGCATGTCAGTTTTGTGATTCCAATTTTTTAAAAAATGTCGTTCAGTTAGCTGCTCGTTTTTGATGTATTGATTGAACCCAACGCATAAATATAACAATTACCTTATGGGTCTGTATCTTTTGCCTCAAGATTATCATAATTGTTATAAGTCATACAACATATAACAAGCCAATGAAGAAAACAGCACTGATTTACACCTTAGGTACAACAGTGTTGTTTTTCATTTACATGTTCTTTGTTTAAGTTGAAACGTCCAGATTCGGTAAATTGAGAGACAAAAATAGTTTAATTGTCTGCAGAGTGCACTGTTACTATATTGTATATTTTTAGCGTTATATACCTGTTTTGTTTGCCAAATTGCTGGAACTATTTTTATAAAATTTCTAAATATATAATATATAACATAACATACCAGAGGCTAACAAAGAAAATACCTCTGCTCCACACCTTTATGTAAGTGCAAGATGTGCCTCCTTTACTGCTACCTTTACCGTTGCTGATTGCTCGAAGTGTAAGGCAGTGACCAACTCAAAAGTCCGCGAGAGTTTTTTACTTCACTTCAGTTCAGTTTTCACTTTAAACTTCACACAATATACAAGTTTCAATATAAACTACATTAAATTCAAGAATACAGCTATAACATAAACAATACAAGCACTTTAAATTAAACTAAGGAAGAGAACATACGAAACCTGTATATGGGGAATTAGAGGAGAGGGCACCCTAAATGTTGAAAAATCAAAATTTTAGTAATCGGTATGATTCCAAAAGATGCGTTATGTGCAAGAGACCCAGCGTGACCGCAGTGACCCAAGGCCACAGAGCCCACGCCAGGCAAAATCCCAATTCCACAGCTAACGCCAAGGAAAGGTCTTGTACCCAGAACAGACCCCAGGAGCACGAGCCCACCAAAGCCACTCCAACGTCAGCATGCTTTGGAGAATTCTGAGATTTACATCCTTGACTAAAAAATGCAACCAGAATTGTGAATTTATACACAGATATTTAATATTTTGTTGAGAACAAATGGATTTTTAATTGCCGGCGAAACTTAATTTTGAAGTGCATTGCTTGATGATGACAGGAATTTCGTTCCTGGATTTCGCACCTGTGTATCTGACAGATCTTATTCCATATTGCAAAGTAATTCGACGATTTAAAAAAATACCACCCACACCTGCCTGCCCTGTATCATATTGATGAACGGATGACAACAAAGTAAATTCATCATGAAAATACGGGGAGAAATTTTGTTAACACATTCATACACAAAAGAAAGGAGCTTTAAATAAAATAAATAATATAACTTAAAAATTTTCAGCTCTGAAAAGATTGGGGGTAGAAGGAACAGCAAAATTATTGAAAGCAATAGCTCTAATAACTTTTTTTTGTAAGATATAGATAGGCTTAGTGTAGATGGCATAGATTAGACCCCGTACAACAATCCCATACTGAACAAATGAGCCAAATAAGGAATGGTATAAGGAGGCTAAAACACTAGAAGGGAGCCAATGTTTTATTTTGAAGAATACACCAGATGTTCTTGCTAATTTTGTAGAGAGTTTATTCAAGGAATACTTGCAGGTGAGGTTTTCATCCAGCAGAAGACCAAGAAATTTAACATACTTAACCTGCGTGACATGCTTCTTTCCTATTTTTAATGTTAACAGTTTCATGCAACGAATTTTTAAGAGAATGAAAAATTATAAAGTTAGTTTTGTCTACATGTAGGGCAAGCTTATTAGCACCTAGCCACATTTTTTACAAGTTTAACTTTCTTGCTAACAATCTTTTGTAATTTTTATAAACAGTGTGATTCACAGTAGATGTTAGCATCATCAGCAAAAAGATAAAAAGTTAGTTTGGTAGATGAGTTAGGAAGATCATTGATGTATATGAGGAATATGAGAGGGCCAAAGACAGAGCCCTGTGGTACTCCACAAGTAGTATTGAGGCATTTAGAGTTGTGACCATTAACACATACATATTGGCTTCGATTGCAAAGACAGGAACTAAGCGATTCTAAAGCTGTATCACGAATACCATAATGTTTGTAGTTGTATGAAAATCAAAGTTTAGCAAGTTTAAGTTAAAGTCACCTAAAATGAAAACGTTCTTGTTAGTGATGGTAGGATAAGCAAAAGGTATTATGTATGTACGTTTCTGCAATGTACGTTGGCTGATATCCGGAACAAACTTGATGTAACCTTTTTTTTTTTTGCTCTAGCCTCCTTCAAGACCGATTCCTTTTGTTTCCATGACTGAAAGGTTGCTACAATGGGCCTAGGCCTAGCTTTGACCCTTGATCCGTCGCGCCGTGTTAAGAAGGCTTTTGGTTTGCCAACACGATGGTCTCTTTCAATTTGGAGATCCTATGAAATTCCGAGAGGGGTGTTTATTTTGTCTTTGACGATCAGTTCACTGCAATCTATCTTCACGTTATAAGAGTCAATAGTATTGCTCTGAAATTGGAGACTAGATTTGAGATCATTTATATCAATTTTTATGAACCTGATTTCGTTGCGAAAGTCTGAAGTAAGAACCTCGATCATCTTGACATAGCTCGTCTGTTGAACAGCAAGGAGCACATTGTACATCGCAATCGTAATAAATTCCGTCATCTTTCAGGCAGAATGCATAAATTGATGAATGAAAAACTGAACTGAAGATGTTTTACGTAAAAACTCACATTATCAAAAGCGAAACTAACAATCCCAGGGCTACAAAGTTCAACCAAGACCGCAACTCAAAAAGTACGTCTAATTGTCAGCCATTTTGATGATGCCTTTCTCTAATGAGATCTAATCTTTAATCGCTAGAGAGATCGCAAATCTTACTTTCTGTAGCGTCATTTGCTTTCCTGAAAATCCAAAAACTCATTATACCAAGTGCGTTTTTGTTACTGGGTGAATAACAATCTGTATATTTAAAACCCTAAAGATCAACTTAATTATATATAAAATCTTGTGCCAGCAATTACGTAATTCCATAAAGAGAGATTTTTGCATCCGCTTTATCGAAGAAAGGTGCTCTTCTATAGCAAAGTCTATACCATGGGTAAAGATTACCTATTTCTATTTAAAGGCTTGAAAATCAAAATTTTTGGAAGATTTACAACAGTCTTTTGCATTTTGGGAAGTCACTTATTCCTCCACTGCTGGCTGCTTTTTTTTGTCCTTTTGGGAAAAGGTGATCGCTTTGCTTGATTGTTTTCTACCAATTTTTCTATAAATAACACTAATGTGTCTTTCCCTGCGTTTCCTTTGCAAAGAATCAGATTTCGAATTCTTTTATCATCAATACAGGGTTGATTGCTAAGGTTATTCAAGGGCTTGATGAATCTAAACTTCTGGTTTAGCTTCGATTCCTATAGATGTCTTGAAAGAGTGCGATTCTGAGCTATCATCCTTGCTGTCCAAACATTTCAATCGCTGCTTATTAGAGTCTTGGCCGTGTAGCCATCAGAAAACCATTAGATCCAGCTGTAAAAAACATAGGAATCAAGTGAAAAAATACAAAAGAATTACTACTTATACTACTTTTCTGCTGCCTTTACAGGTCATTATCACTAACATTTTTCAAGAAAACCTAAACTTTAGATGCAATACAAAATTTTTTGAAAGCTTCTAATGGAAACGGAAGAAAATTTTTGTAAGCTACTAAAATGTATTGTAAGCTGCTGATAAGAAACGAAAGAAGACTTTCAAAGAACACTAGAGAAAGGAATTCATTTTTCTATGGTTAGAACCATTTAGGAAATACTTTGCCCAATATGTAAAAAATGAACAAACTTCATGACTTTACTTGCTCTTGAATATAGAAATCAAGTTAAAAAATAAAGAATGTATAATGATAGCTAAGCTTTATTCCTATATCCTTTACGATTATGTCTTTGAAAGTAGTAGTTTTACGTCTAAACTTTAGATATTGTGGTGAAAATCCTCCATTGGTTCCTTAATTGGTTAAAATTCCACTTTTCAATATATTGCAAATAGACTCGTATGAAATAATTTTACTTATTAAACTGTGAATACTGTGCCTTAAATGTTCTTGATTGAATAAACTTGAAAGAATATTGTAATGTCTAGACACTTGTTACCCTGGTTAAAACGAACCAATAGTTCTTTAATTGATAATGAATCCACAAAAGAGTAAAACCAATTTAATTCATATCAGGTATCTGCTATTATTTGACTTAATAGTGTGTGTTTGTTTATTGAAGAAGTTTATATTATATTTTATGTTTGTTTATTGCAGAAGTGTATTGACTTTAAAGCGTTTGTTTGTATATTGCAGAAGTAAAAAGTCTAATAATTTAAGACCATTCATTAAGTGACAAATGGTGATATACATT
>RDPX01000160.1:949408-986647 GCA_003991215.1 Morbakka virulenta
GGTTTTAAGTTTAGGAACAATAGTTTTAGTAGAACTAGATAATGTGCAATTTTCGTATATTCTTGGTAGTTACGCACATTTCAAAACGTAAGTATGTCATATTTAGTTATTGATACACATCAGAGGACCTATAGTGTATATCTTATACTCTGAAGCAGCACCAGTGTCCCCCAATGCTACTGCTGATATTGGAAGATCCTTGGTATTAGTAATAAAACCTTCATCGGCGTCATTTGGAACTTTATTAGAATCACAATGACAAGTATATTGTTTATCAAAGCAGGTGTTAGTAATACCACAGGCACAGCCACTGCCATTCGAGGGACCTCCTCCAGCATAGAATATCTTTGTACCATTCCAGTTTTCCAGCCATCCAAATTGATTTCTAAATAAGATTGAGCCCACACATTTAAAAAAAGTATACTGTTTGCATTGTTTAAACATGCGTATCACCGCAACTATATCACCAATGTTATTTTCGTATGTGAACTGCTTTCTGTAGGCTCCCTTTGCCTCAAACCCTTTCACTATTTGCTTAGGACTAACATCGTGGAAAAATATCGTGAAAACACGGATACCAGATCGTCTGCAACCAACACGAAGTACCTTGTCGGCATTGCTGAATCGGATTGTTGCATTGGTAAGATTATGATAACTATTTCTTAGTACTTCATTGCATGAGCTGTAGTTCCGACCTATGGTTGAAATAAGTTGAAGAATATTAATGTTAGATATGAAGAAGTTGGTTTCTAAAGAACATGGTAAAAAAAAGTATTTATCTATCCATCTATCTCTCTATCTATGTACATTTATATATATATATATATATATATATATATATATATATATATATATATCGCAAGGACGTTCGCTATCAAGGACTTCCACATCTTCCGGTCTTTAGTGGTCTTTGGAAGTTCTTGAGCTGTTTTCTTCGTCCGTTTACTAATGCTCGCTTTGTATGTTAATCTCTGTCTGCCGCTGCTTCTTTTCCCATTAATCTTGCCCAGGCTGTGGTTTTCCAGTTGTTCGTTTCACATTATATGTCCTAAAAGCTCCAATTGTCTCATTTGGATTGTTTTTAAAGAGAACGCTTTACTCCTGCTCTTTGTAGCACCTTATCATTTTTCACTCTCTCTGCCCAAGATATTTTCAGGATTCTCCTAAAAAACACATCTCTGCTGTTTCAATGCATTTTTCCATTCCTTTTGAAATTGTCCAGCATTCACTACCATAATTGAGTCAGCAAACAGAACACTGATGTATTTTGTCCATCTTTCTAGTATCTTATTTTTTCCATGATGATTTCACTATCTTTTGATTTTATGCATCCTGTAGAGGAGAGTCCTTTAAAACCAGTAATCTATTTGATCTTTCTGTGCATTGTGTTAGGTTCGGTGTTCTTGATTCTTGATTTCCTTGCACTGCTCATTAAGCCATACCCTCTTTGCTTCTCTGCATTTTTTCTTAATTTCTTTTGTGATCTGTATATATTCCTCGCTGCTTCGATCGAAAATGTTTTGCTTCAAATTCATTCCATCCATAATCTGTTTGGTTATCCACTTTTTCTTTGCTCTTTTCTCGCGTTTAGGTACTACTTCTTTCACAGTCGTTATTGTCGTTTCTTTAAATGTTTCCAATTTTGTCCTAACTTCATCCGGAAACACCTCAAAGCGATTTTCAACAGACACAGGATATTGGTTTCGAATTGTATGGCTGTCAAGCAGAACACTATATTCCAACCTTGGCGTTGACTTCGCTATCTTGATGATCTTTAACTTAAGCTTCAACCTTCCATATAACTGGGTTGTGATTGCTGCCACAGTCTGCTCCTGGGTGTACTATTGATTGTAGGATTTAGATCCGATGCCGTTTTTTGATGGCAATGTAATAAATCTGGTTCTTGACTTTATCTCCTGAACTTCGTCAGGTCCATAATCTACGTAGATGTTTCTCGAACCATTTGTTGGTAATGACATATCTATTTGCTTTGCACCATTGTACCCAACTTTTTCCTCTTTCCTTCTGCGAACCTAAACCAAACTTCCCAACTGTTTCTATCTCTGGTTCGTTTCCAACCTTTGCATTTACATCACCCATTATGATTGTGACTTCAGTAGACTTGCATTGCCTTTTAGCTTTCGCCAGCACTTCATAAAACTCGTCGAACGCTTCTTCGCTGCTGGCAGATGTTGGTTCATAAACTTGGAATTGGCAATATCTCTTTGTTTTCCTTTCCATCTCACCAGCATGACTCTATCTGAAAAAGGTCACCATCCTAACAGGCTCTTAGTACTTCTTTGGTCTGGTATCATGGCAACTCCTCACCCGTGCTTCTCTCCACCCGCGTGTAGCACTTTGTATTCATCGCTATTGAACTCATTGTTGCCTGTCCATCTAGATTTGCATATGCCAAGAATGTTAACCTTTAATCTACTCATTTCTTCCTTTACCTATATATATATATATATACAGTATTAGAGTGAAACACTCAGAAAACTTTAGCCAAAGATGGAACTGGCTTATAAAATGACAATAATGGGACAATCCATACATTAACAATCCGCACCACAACAAAAAGGACAAAACAACTAAAAATATAAGAATGAACTGTCCGCAGAGAGAAAGAAAAATAAAGATGTATGAAGGGTATAACTATGGTGAAGCGCGATGAAAAATGTAAAATGATAGATGACTAAGAATAATGATTAAGATGATGATAATGNCCATCCTAACAGGCTCTTAGTACTTCTTTGGTCTGGTATCATGGCAACTCCTCACCCGTGCTTCTCTCCACCCGCGTGTAGCACTTTGTATTCATCGCTATTGAACTCATTGTTGCCTGTCCATCTAGATTTGCATATGCCAAGAATGTTAACCTTTAATCTACTCATTTCTTCCTTTACCTATATATATATATATATACAGTATTAGAGTGAAACACTCAGAAAACTTTAGCCAAAGATGGAACTGGCTTATAAAATGACAATAATGGGACAATCCATACATTAACAATCCGCACCACAACAAAAAGGACAAAACAACTAAAAATATAAGAATGAACTGTCCGCAGAGAGAAAGAAAAATAAAGATGTATGAAGGGTATAACTATGGTGAAGCGCGATGAAAAATGTAAAATGATAGATGACTAAGAATAATGATTAAGATGATGATAATGACTAAGAATAAAGTAGATATCATGGATCATCATTCGATTACCATGTCAAGCATTTCAGGCATTTAAAATCGAAATGGACATACCAACATGGCTTCCCATGGAAAGAGTCGAGATGGAAGTCAATAATAGAGGAAATCAAAGGAAAAGAAAATGTAAGATTCATGTAGCCGAAAGATAAAAAATACACAATCCGTAGGGAAAAAAAAAGAAAATATCATGGTAGGAAAAGAGTACATATGGAGAGAACGACAAAGCAAAAATAAAATATAAGAAGAGGATAAAGAAAGAAACATGTATATATATATAATCTTCTACATACTATAGATTATATATATATATAATCTTCGTTAGTAATGCATAATTCAGTTTCAGACAGCGCATATAATAAACAACTGCAGAAAGAAACAATGTGAAGTTACGTAACTACAATGAAAACCCCTAAACAGTAAAACCGGATAACACTAAGTAACACAAGTTAGGTTATATAGGGGTCCGTAGTGTGTCAGGAAGGGGTAGTACCTCTGACGGGGGGACATGTGGTGCTATTTGGAGTAGTTTGTCCGCTTTGGTCTCCACCTGTCACTCAGCTCTCACCAGTGGCTTTCCGTAGCTGTTTGCACGCAACACTTTGGGCAACGGTCTCCACAGGCCAGCTAAAACTGAATAGGGTAGTCGACGGGTCTCGAACCCTCGGCGAGTCAAGGCTTGTCTTACTACGCATGTGAAGACTGGAACGGCGGAATGAGCGGAGGAAACAACTAGATTGGTTCAACGGGCAGGACGGTGGACCTAGAAAAGCGTCGTGGAGCACGATTAGGGTACAGTGAGACACAAAGGACACTACTGACCATCCACTACAGCCCAACCTATCTCCCGTCGTCTTGACTTGTCTTGCCACTGGACTTCGAAAGGAAGGGACGAGAGAGTGAGGCTGACGATCTGCGCAACTCTACTTCACTTTAAACCAATTTACGCGCAAGTCAAGACATCACACCACCCCGATCTAAATTTAAGTCCTGTGGCGATTGAGGGATGGCGAAGCACCAGGTGCGGATACACTGGCAGCTGTAGTCATGAACCTACACAAAGGCGGCCCAGGGTCTAGGACCAAAGCAGCAGTAGAGTTTGACAGGCCCCAGGCTGTCTGAGCAGCCCTCTTCAGGATCTCTCTGCTCACCTCCGTAGCCTCTGGACAGGGATAGAAAAGGTGCCCCAAAATAGCCTGCTTCATCTCACTCTGACCTGCATGCTGCGGCAGGTGGTGATCCCAACCATGCGGTGGAAACAACAACAAGAAGAAAACACCGGTGACTCCGCTCATCATTGGCACTTGGAATGTGGGAACGCTCATGGACAGCTCCAAGGGAGACAGGCTCGAGAAAAGGACAGCACTTGTCATAAGAGAACTCGGCAGGTACAACATTCAGATAGCAGCTCTGAGCGAGACCAGGACGAAGGTCAGCTGACAGAAACCAAGGCCGGTTACTCCATTATATCGAGCGGCCGTTTCAGCGAAGAACGTCGTGAAGCAGGAGAAGGTTTTGCTATCAGGTCTAATCTGATAAGCAAGCTAACCAGCCTCCCCAAAGGACTGAACGACCCCCTTATGCACCTGCGACTCCCACTCAAAGGAAAGCGCCATGGCACCATCATCAGTGCATACACTCCCACTATGACAAACCCTGAGGAGATCCAAGACAAGTTCTATGAAGACGTGGAGGCACTCATAGCATCTGTACCTAAGGAGGACAAGCTCGTCCTTCTCGGCGACTTCAATGCCAGAGTTAGTACAGACTACGTTGCATTGGAAGGAGTCATTGGGGGGAATAGAGTGGGAGAAAGCAACAGCAACGGTCATATGCTATTGAAGACCTGTGCAGGGTATGACCTCCTCATCACAAACACAGCCTTTGCCTAATGAACCATAACAAGATGTCTTGGATGCACCCATGCAGCAAGCACTGGCATCTAATAGACTACGTCATAGTCGGGAGACGGGACAGGCAGGATGTTCGGGCTACAAAGGCCATGTGCGGCGCAGAATGGTAGGAAGACCACAGACTCATCCTCTCAAAGCTCAACATGCACATTCAGCCTAGACGGCGGCCAAAGAGCAAGAAAAAATACAAGCGACTAAATTTCAGGAAGCTGGAACAGCTTCCTGTGCGACAGAACCTCAGTGAGGACCTGGACAGCAAGCCGAGGCAGTTCAACCCTGGTTCAAATGGAGTAGAAGAGGGCTGGGAAGTATTCAGAGACGTAGTGTACAGCACCGCTTTCACTCATCTGGGCCAGAACACACGCAGAAACCAGGACTGGTTTGACAACAATAATGAGGAAAACCAGAAGCTGCTCGATGAGAAGCGCCAAGCCCACAAAATCTCTCAGCAAGATGACTCGTCTGTCTCAGAGAAAACAGCCTATAACTCCAGCAAAAGCAAGGTGCAGATAAAGCTTAGTGAGATGCAAGACTCCTGACTCAGTAACAAGGTAGATGAGATACAGATGTATGCTGACAGCAACAACTCCAAATGCTTATACAATGCCCTGAAGACTATCTACAGGCCACAGTCCTCTGGTACGTCACCACTGCTCAGTGCGTATCGGACTACTCTGCTCACCGAGAAGAACACAATCATGGACAGATGGGCAGAGCACTTTAACAACGTTCTGAACTAGCCTTCTATCATCAACGATGAAGCCATTGTTCGCATGCTCAAAGTTGACATCGACACATACTTGGCAGAGCCTCCAACAGACCCAGACGTCCAGAAAGCAATCAAGATTCTCTCAAATGGCAAGGCTTGCGGCTCCAACTGTATCCCACCTGAAATTTACAAGAGAGGGAAGCCAGTCTTGGTTCAGAAGCTCACCAAGCTACTTTAGACCATGTGGCAACCGGAAGCTATTTCTCAAGAGTTCAAGGACGCCTCCATTGTCCATCTCAACAAGAGAAAGGGAAACAGGCAGTCTTGTGACAACCACCCCGGAATTTCTCTCCATGTCTTCACCAGCAAGATCCTTGCTAGAGTCCTCCTCAACCACCTCATTCAGCACATGGAAGACGGACACCTGTCAGAGAGTCAATGTAGCTTCAAAGAAGGCCGTGGAGCAGTTGAAATGATCTTTGCCGCCCGTCAGCTTCAGGAGAAGTGCCAGGAACAGAACAGAGACCTCTACACAACGTTTGTAGACATACCAAGGTGATGTCTACAAACGTAATGGTGAAATTTGGCTGTCCAGACAAGTTCATCAGCATGGTGCGACAGTTCCATGACAGTATGCTTGCTCGAGTACTGGACGATGGAGATTCTTCCGCCGCATTCCCAGTAACCAATGGAGTCAAGCAAGGTTGTGTAGTCGCACCTATGCTCTTCAGCATGGTGTTCCCATCCATGTTGTCATGCCTTCTGCCACAACGATGAAACCAGCCTCAAGATCAGGTTCAGAACTGATGGCAAACTCTTCAACCTGCGGAGACTACAAGCAAAAACCAAGGTGGAAGAGGATTCAGTGTCACAGAGGCTCAGATGCAGCAGAGCATTAACTGCTTTTTCACTGCCTGCAAACAACTTCGGCCTCACCATCAGTACCAAGAAGACAGAGATCTTGCACCAACCCGCCCCGCAAAAGCGGTATGTGGAACAAGCGATCACCGTTAAAGGAGAACCCTGAAAGCTGTTGACAAGCTCACATACCTCGGCAGTACACTCGCCAGATCTGTAAACATTGACGGACGAACTACAACAACAAGGTTATATGCTAATTATCGTGTAAGAAAGGGGTGTCTGAGAAGAAAATAATATTCTTCCATACCTAAACAAAAGAAAATTAGAAAGTTCCAATGAAAATCTCAGAAATAGTACAGCCTGACTACACTTAATAACTCATGTAAAAGCAACAGCTGATATGGAGATTGTGCAAGACAAATTCAACCTCGAAATTATACTAGAAAGAGGAGTAATCAGCAAACTGAGTAAGCTCATTAAGGATCAAAACTTATCAACATCAACAAAAGTGGTAATAGTAAAAGCAATCGTATTCTCCGTGATGATGCACGGGTGTAAAAGTTGGACTATTTGGAAAGCAAAGGTAGGAGGATAGACATTTTTGAGATGTGGTGCTTGCATCGACGTCTGAAGGTGTCTTGCAAAGAGATAAAAACCAACAAGCCTATAATCAAACAAATCCAGCCAGGAACAAGTCTTGAAGCAATGGTTATCAAGCAGCATTTTGGTACTTTTGCCATGTAGTGAGGGCAGAAGGACTAAAAAAAATAATACCAGGTGAAGTGAAAGGAAGTAGACCAGGACGTTAGTACCGCACAAGATGGAGTGAAGGCATCATAGAATTCACCAGGATGATGCTATGAGAGACCTGAATCGCTGGGGACAATTTATCCATGAAGTCATCAAGAGTCGGGTTCGAGTCATTAACACCACGTAAAAACAACGTAGTAAACCAAGAAACTGATCAATAGGTGTAGTTTAAAAAAGATGTGTTAAAGAAGATGATGCAAAATGCCCCAAAGGAACAGAAGGGAAATACCATAATTCAAGAAAACCAACAGAAGCAAGTAAAACTAAATAAGATGATAAACTAAAGCTCATTATAACCGGATAAATGAAAGTTAAAAGACATAATTAAAGTAAAAATAAATAAAAAATAGCAATAAATGCCAAAATTATTTATGTAAAATGATGGAAAACAAAGAATGGTATTTGGTGCAATATGTATATGTCTGTATGGAGGGAGGGAATAAGCAACCAAAAACACCCCAAACAAATAAAAAAGAATGCAAACTTATGTATTAACTAGCTTTACATGGAGACCCAGACGCATGGTGTTTAGATTGTGTTGCCAGTACCTCTTACATGTTTTATACCTTCCAAATAATTTATCAATACTTTTATCTCGAATATTTCAAGGAAACCCATGATGTAATTTCTCAGAAAAATGTCTGAATTGGTTTATCGGAGAACCCGAAGACTTAAAAATTAAACTTGCGATAGCAAGCCTTATAATTATTAAATCTAAGCCTAAAAGGGGTGCTATCTACATAATGAAAACAACGCACAACAAAGTCAGATAAATAGAGAAAATTAGACGAATTAGGATTAAGCGGAAAGTTAATCTTCTAAGTAGCTTGGGAAAGTTAGTACTATCAGTCATGGATTTAAACTCTTGAGATATGGACTTCTAAAAACAAGAATAACTCTTTTCACAATAGTTGCTTTTGGGAATTCCAGCCTCAACTAGCATGTCTTTAGGGCTTTTACATCTCCTAAATGCAGTAACCGTAGGTTCTGGTAAAACAGCCGTATGCTTCTGAAAGTTTGAAAAATATATTAGAAATCCCTAGCAAGTTTACTTTTAATTTGAGCCAGACGGTATCCAATTATATTTTTTCAATTTTTTTACAGATAAAATTATGACAGGCTAATAAGATTTGGTTTTTTGTAACAAGTTGATTTTTCAAGGGAATAAAAAGCATCCCAGTATCCTATCTAATGTTGTGGAATTTAAAGATATTAAATTTTAATTATTTATAAACATAACAACTTACAATAACTTCTGTAAAAATACTTCACTGTTTCACAGACAGAATTCAAACATGCGCCTCGCATATTGAGTTCGCATTCCTCTCCAAACTGTAGAGAAAACATAAATACGATTTCTAATAAACGAAATATAACACTAGTGTCTGTTAAAAACTCAAACATTAAATCTTACATTAATTATTACATTAACTGTGAATTAGTCATATCATTGTCATTTATTGTTATTCCAAATAATTTACAGTTTTAAGTATTGTATACTCTCTTGTCAAACACTAACAACAGGAACTTGCCTGCTTCTTTCAAGCCAAATTGTGCTAACATCCTTTAACTCAACTTCAAAGAACTTACACAGGCTAAATGCAAAATCGCTTGGATACAGCGTCTCAACAGCCTTCATTGAAAACAAAAAGGCAACAACAATCGGGGAAAAGCGAGATACTGATGATGGTCTGCTCTACCATCTAAAAAACTGAAGTAAAACTGTGTAAACCATTACATGGGACAAAATGGAGATAAAACATTGAAACTGGAATTGTTGGACTACAGTAAATAATCTGACAGGTAGAAAGAATAGGAAAGCTGGACTACAGCAAACAAAGTGACAAGTAGAATAAACCTCTACTTGGCACCAAATTCTATCGGTCAACTTGCGTAAGGTCGTGCCTTCTGAACAAAGATAAGTTTGAGAAGCGTAATAAAACATTCACTTGATTTTTAACCAACAATTAAAAGACATTTAAAACCCTTCATCTGTAGATACATCCAAATCAGGGGGAAAATCAAGATGCGATAACATTCACTTTGAATTTTTCCTGTACCTTGACGAAAGTTGCATTTCCTGGCTAACCAACCTGTTTTTTACATCCATGCAATGCAAGAGGATAGACAAAATCCGGGAATTGGCCAAATTTGTAGCTGCGCTAAAGCCCGACACTCTTGTAAACGATCCAAAGAATTACTGACCAATCAGCCTAATCTGTATTGCATAATAAAGTGCTTATCTTTAATCAAATTATGCCAATACTGGAGTCTGTCCTTCTATATGACCAAAATGGGTTCAGGCCTATGCATTTATCCCTCAGTTAAGTTGCATTGCTTATAAAAGACATACTAAACTATTACAATAAACAGATTAGGTTGATACTCCTATCAATGACCTCCCTACAGTTTACAAAACTGTATACCGTATACCTTGAAAGCTTTAAACCATTAAAAGAAAAGACGTGGTGAAATTGATAACTATATATATATACAAACATACATATAAGTTTAAATTATATTTCAATATTTCTGATAAAAGTACATAACTCTGAGTTTCTTGCTCACGCATTCATCAGATGTACACATAAAAAACCTGCTAAAAATCAATGCACTTATATAAAGTTAAGAAAGTAATTATGTGAACTAGCGACTGACCGGTAACTGGCGGCTAATGGGTGATACTATCCTCTGCGTCTGTCCAGTAGCTAGCGGCAAGATGGCGATTCGTCAGCTTCGCCACCTCACGACCCGGATCCCCACTCTGTCTCAGTGTGAGGACTCGTTCGCCTTAATGACACTACGGACGCAGCCAACCTGGCTCAGCCATGTTGGACCGACCTAAGTAGAGAAGTTAGACCAAGAGGGATCGAAACCCGGTACCCGAACAAGACCATGTCTCCTTCCTGGTCCACTCCAAATCATAATGAGCGCAATTCACCATACTGGATTGGACGTCGCCCAGGATAAAAAGGCCCGCGTCTCTGCTGAAGGAAACCTGGCAGCGTCGAAAAATAAGCAAGGTTCCAAACCCAACACGGACATTATCACATTTGATTCAGCCTTGAGAATCATGTCCCTGAACATCGAAGGTATTTTGATGACCAAATGCGAGTACCTAGCCCGAATACTACAAAAGCACGATGTAGACATACTGATCCTACAAGAAACACACACCAAAGAGGAAAACCCACCCTCCAGATACTCCATCCACGGTTACACAGTAGTATCAAGATGCACCATGAAAAATATGGCACTATGACTTTTGCCAGAGATCCCCACTTGGTGACAGAGATAGAGACCAAGATCAACAACAATATCTACACAGCAGTTGTGAAAGTGGACGAAGTCAACATAGTCAACGTTTACAAATCACGAAACGTACCCTGGCCAAACCCACCTCTCCCTCTTTTCAATCACCCTACGATAATAGCCGGGGATTTCAACAGCCAACACACCGAATGGGGATACGCCAAGAAAGACCACAATGGATAACTGATCAGCTCATGGACTACAGCCTTCAACCTTCAAGTACTTTACGACCCTAGAGACAAAGGCACCTTCCATTCAGCCAGATGGAGAAAAGACTACAATCCAGACCTAGCCTTTATTACAAAGGGCCCAAACCAAAGAGTAAACACAACCCGAGAAGTCCTGACAAACTTTCCAAAGAGCCAACATCGACCCGTGCTGATCACCACTGGATACACCATTCCTGAAACTCACTCCCTACCAAAACCTCGATGGAACTTCCACAAAGCAGACTGGAAGGATTTCACAAAGGCAATGGACACCTGTCAGAGAATCCAACCTACCACAGAGAACATCAGTCTCTTCAACAGCCTCATACTTAAAAATGCAAGAAGATTCATTCCAAGAGGTTACCGCACTCGCTACATTTCTTGCTCGACACCTAAAAGCGAGGAACTGTTTGAAGAATTCGGCAGAACCCAAGACCCCGAGACAGCAGATCAACTGCTGGAGTCACTTGAGGAAGGGCGTCGAGCACCTTGGATGGAAACAGTAGAAAGCATGGATTTCACTACCTTAAGCAGACACGCCTGAAATCTGATGAAGAAACTAGATCCAGAAAGATCACAAACTATAAATACAAAGCTCCCAATAACCACAGATGAGGTGGCTAAAGAAATAAAGCAAAGACGCACCCACACTCCTGACCACACGTTCCAGAACAAGACACGCAAAACCTACCAGAAACTCTACAAGGAACACCCAGAGGAGAATGAAGAGCTCACAAAGACAGTAGCCCAGAGGTAAAGAATGCTCTCGATAGTCTGAAAACAGGCAAAACAGCAGGCAATATACCCTGAGATGCTGAAACATCTAGGGAAAAAAGGGATCAGATGGCTAGCAGATGCATATACAGACGTAATAAACAAAGGGAAATTTCCAAGACATTGGAAGCAGGCCAGAGTGATAGCAATACTGAAACCAGGCAAGCAAGCAAACACCCCTTGTAGTTACAGACCGATCTTACTCTTATGCTGCATGTACAAGCTCCTTGAGAGAGTCCTCCTTACCCGACTCTTGCCAATAATAGACACGCACATCCCGCTAGAGCAGGCCGGTTTCAGACCGCGAAGGAACACAACAGAGCAAGCACTAGCCCTGACATCCTATATAGAAGCAGGGTACGAGCAGCGGAGGAAAACAGGTGTGGCCTTCGTAGACCTATCAGCAGCATACGACACCGTATGGAGAGGAGGATTTCTACTTAAACTGACCAAGATGATTAAATGCAGAACGATGCTCCACCTCCTGTCACGCATGACAGGAACGAAGTACTATAGCATCTGCCTCGACGGAGACGAGAGCAAGATACGAAAGACAAAAAATAAAGTACCGCAAGGATCTGTCTTAGCCCCAACCCTCTTCAATATTTACCTAAGTGGCATGCCAAAAACAACATCGCAACAATTTGGCTACGCCGACGACTGGGCGATCGCACACCAGGCCACAAATTTTAGGGAACTAGAGACCACTCTTACAGCAGACATCAATACCACCCACACCTACTTCAAGAAATGGTACTTGATGATGAACACAACAAAGACAGTAACATCAGCCTTCCATTTAAATAACAATCAGGCCGACACCACCCTCGACGTGAGAGTAGAAGGAAATACACTACCACCAGACAGTCACCCAAAATACCTCGGTGTGACACTGGACCGCACACTTACCTACAGGAGACACATCGAGAACACCACACATAAACTAAAGAAGAGAAACAGCCTCATAAGAAAGCTAGCAGGCACTGGATGGGGAGCTCAACAGAATGTGCTAAGAACATCCACACTGGCGCTGTGCTACAGTGTCGCCGAATACTGTGCACCAGTATGGGAGCGCAGTAGTCACACAAAGCACATAGACACACAATTAAACGCAGCAATGAGACAGATCACAGGCACTCTGAAGTCAACCCCCCTACCATGGCTACCTACCCTGAGTGGAATAGCACCCCCTTACCTACGAAGACAAAAAGNGACCGCACACTTGCCTACAGGAGACACATCGAGAACACCACACAACTAAAGAAGAGAAACAGCCTCATAAGAAAGCTAGCAGGCACTGGATGGGGAGCTCAACAGAATGTGCTAAGAACATCCACACTGGCGCTGTGCTACAGTGTCGCCGAATACTGTGCACCAGTATGGGAGCGCAGTAGTCACACAAAGCACATAGACACACAATTAAACCCAGCAATGAGACAGATCACAGGCACTCTGAAGTCAACCCCCCTACCATGGCTACCTACCCTGAGCGGAATAGCACCCCCTTACCTGGGAAGACAAAAAGCCACCCAAGACATGAGGACTAGAGTACAAAAACTCCCTGACGGGCTCCCACTAAAAACCATCGTCAGCGCACCCCCGCAAACCAATCGCCTGATATCACGCCGCCCTTTCTACAAGATATCCAGCAGAGTTTTCAACATAGGCAGGGTGTAGGCAGAATACTGGGGAAAGAACATTCCAAGAGGGGGAGACCTTATAGAAGACCCTAAACGCCTGCAACCAGGTTTCAAGACAACCAATAGAAGACAGTGGATCACAGCCAACAGGCTGAGATCAGGCCACGGCAGAACCGCTGCCAACCTGCACAAATGGGGCCTGTGAGAGTCTGTTACCTGCCCCAAATGTCAAATTGCCCCTCAGGACACAGAGCACCTGGTCCTAGCCTGTCCAATGACAAAGATCCCTGGCGGATACACGACAGTACATTCCTGCAGTCAGGAATACTTTAAATGGCTCAAAAGAACTGGAGTGAAAATATAAACAAGAAAGCCATACGAAACTACTACTATTAGTTATTAATTTGTAGACTCATTCCAAAACGTGTCTATGCAACTGATATTAATTTAAAATTTAATGTTCTCTTTAAACGTTTAGCCATTTGAAAGAAAGTCCAGATAATATTTTAAAGGAAACTAAATAGAAGCTCTCAAAGTATGGTAACTAGATGTAAAACTGGGAAAGACGTTTCTTGGATGTGAGTTCATTTTACTTTTAGGAGTCTGACTTAACTCGTTATAGTTGTAATCCCTAGAAAGGTTTTGAACTAATACATATATAACTAGTCCGTACCTGGGTGAGATTGTATAAGAAAATGAATATAAACAGATATCAATATTAATAATAATTATAAATCCGCGTGGACTTACCAGATGGCATTTGGCGCGGAATAGTCAACCCCTTTGTAGGAAGGTATAACGATTTCCTGATTTCAAGTGAAAACAAGAGGTCAAAAATCATACCACATCATCCCTCGCATGGGTCAACAAGGGACGCGTTCCCCAAGGGTGCTGAACCAGCTTAAGGTCGAAAAATGTGCGACTGAATCAGCAACCACTCAAAATGAATTAAACAATGTGAAGTCTAACAGTCACCATGTACAGGGCAACTTACCAGCTGGCCCATCCAGAGAAACACCATCAAATATGACAGCAAAAGAAAAACGACAAAGATGGAATATAGAGAATTATGTAGAAATTATGTATGCATTTTATATGCCACTAGAAATACCGATAGGGAGCCATACTGAAAATACCTTTAACATATGGAAAAGACGAAATCCAACTGTAAAAACGTATTTTGATGCAAATAAATTAAGCAATATTAGGTGTGATATTTTTTAAAAAGATAATAGGTTAACAGATTTCGAACTAAGAGAAACCAAGAAGAAAATAAAAATAGATATTAGAGCTGCTGAAGGCGCAGGCATAAATGTTTTAGAAAATGAGGATCAAGTACTTGTAGATATTCCAGTTGATGAAAATTCTGATGATGAATTAACCCAGGTGGACACAAGGAACTATCACAATAGATATGACGTGTCAATGATGGTGATAAGTGCATTCTAATCAAAGACCCTGAAGCTGTACCAGATTCAGAAAGAGGAGAAGTTGATAATGCCGAGCTTTCTCGATTTAAAGATAAAATAATAGTTAATCTTGAAAACTTTGAATCCCTTGATATGAAGGAGCGTGACGGTTTCTCTAAAACAAAATTGAAAAGATCACATGATAAATATCTAATGATGGCATACCTGGCCCTCTACGATTTTTGCGAAGACCTTGAGGTAAATATAACTGAACTTAATACTATTCTCTATGCATGTGCTAAGACTATTGAAACAAGCATAGGCATTAAGAGAAAACCGCCAAACAAACGTAACCACCATAGAAAACGCAAGTGGAAACGAGATATTCACAAAGAGATTGAAGAGATGCGCGATGAAATAACGATTTTGAGTGAAGTAGAAAGAGGAAAGGATAAAAAAACTAGGAAACCTCGAAAAGGTAAAAGAAAGTTAGGATAGCAAGTATACCAGACTCCCCCAAATTAGGGAAGAATTAAAACAAAGATGCAAGCCAAGGTCCAACGTTTGAGGAGGTTTATAAGGCAGAACAACTTCTATTGGTCTACGAAGCAAATATTATATGTAATGGCGCCAATCCCAAATGTAGATTTTGTGGTAAAAGTGTCAAGATAATTGACCATTTGGTGTCAGGTTGTCAAATTCTAGCGCCAAACGAGCATATTAATAGGCACAACCGTGTAGGTCAGTATATTCATTGGAAAGTGTGTAGCTACTATGGAATTGAAATTGTTGAAGAATTGTTAGGAACACCAACCGTTGCGAGTAATAGACCCTCCACAAGAAACCATATTATGGGATTTTCCAATACGAACGGACGGAACGATTCAGGCTAACAGAACGGACAGTTTCATAAAGGTTAAATTGACCAAGCAGTGCCAGATGATATTGCCATTGATATCCGTGTCCCATCCGACAACAATATCACTGCCAAAGAGTTTGAAAAGGTTGGTAAATATAAGGACTTAATATAAGGTTCTGTGTTATCAACGCAACCTGAAATTTCTGCCCAAAACTGTTTTGTAAGTTTGTTTCGATGAAATTGTTTTTTACTAGATAGGTAAAGATTCTGTTTCTAATTAGTGACGATAGTAATTTCTGAAATATTGGCTTAAGAGTTATTGATTGGAAGGTTTTTGGCTGTTTGTTACATTCACGTTTGTAGATCAAGATGGTAAATACATATTTCTATTCTTCTGGAAATGTCCTGTTGACCCAACAATGCGAAGCAAAATGATGAAAGAGAGTTCTCATTTTCTGCAGTGTTTGAGTACAATGATACTCATATAATCGTAAGGGCAAGGTGAACCACCAGACTTCATTTTGTTTAGGATTTTGCTTACTTGACGGTACGACGGAGGATCCAGATTGAACATTTCCGTAGGTTCATCAAGTAAATTTATCCAAGATGGAAAGTCACTGTTTACTTGATTTCAATTATTACAGGAGACAATTTGAAAGTATTCAAAGCATGTCTTTTCATTAAAATCAGTTTCAGTGTTGTCTCTTGGTAGGTCGAACATCTTACAATACTCCCAAACGTTTGTTTTACTTTCAGCGTTGTAGTCCCGATCAAGCTGTTTATAATAAATTTAATACTCACGAAGAGAATGTAAAGAAAAGGAAGTAAAAAAGCTCCAAAACAAGCCCCAACTAGGAAGGCAGAGGCAAATGTGGTGACGGAAATAAAATTTTAAAGACTAAGAAAGGAAGTTGAGAAAATCCTTTGTATCTTTTTAGCATGTGACTTATTAGTACAAATAGTGTATTTGACTTTGTATTTGACAGTTACATTGGCATAAAATTTGGCAAGAAAACTATGTATTAAGTCTTAAAAAAACAATACAGTGCAGTCAGGTCAAATGGAACTCCATGGTATTACAGTCATAAAAGAAGTATACCATCCTCATATTCTTTGTCTTTCTGTTATATCCTGTTAGGGGTCGCCACAGCAGATCAGCTGTGTCCAGCCTGTTCTGTTTGTCACATCAGCATCGCTAGCACCAACAGCCTTAATATCTCTGTCAATCACTTCCTTCCACCTTTTCCTTGGCCTCCCTCTCTTCCCTCTCCTGGGAACTTCATAACTTAGTACCCTCCTTCCTACATAATCTACATCACACCTTGCTATGTGCCCGTTCCAGCGAAGTCTTGACTCCCTCATCTTGTCTCTACGTCTTATGATAAGGGATGTTTCTCGAATGTGGTCCATAGGGATTCTGTCTAGTCGTGTCACACCTAGTGACCACCTCATCATTCCCATTTCAGACACTTCTAGATCCGCTTCTTCTCGCTGGGTGGTAGCAGCAGTTTCCAGATCATATGATAGAGTTGAGCGCGCTCTTGTCCTGTAAGCTCTTCTCTTCTTCCGTGGTGATATTTTTCTATCGCAAAGTATCCTGTTACCTTCCTCCAACCATCCTAACCGGCTTTTACTCTCCTCTTTACTTATCTATCATAGTTTGAGTTTGCTTATAGAGTTGACACCAGGTTCTTTAGTTCGCTCACTTTAGGGTTTTCCCACCCCTCTCAGCTGTATTCTATCGTTCGGGCTTCCATTTAAAGCTTGATACTCTGTCTTTGTGTTGCTTATTTTCATTCCTCTTCTTTCCAAGGCGTACCACCACGTCTCCAGCTGTATTCAACTTCTTCTCTTTTCCCACTACTACACAGTACAATATCGTCTGCAAACATCATATTTTGAGGAGCACCTCTTCTTACATCTTCTAAGAGTCTATCCATTACCACTGCAAATAGGATAGTGATTAAAGTCGAGCCCTGCTGCAGACCTACCTTTACTTTAAAGTAATCTGTTCTTTCTATAGCACTTCGAGCACTAGTCACACTGTTCTTGTACATATCTTGTTCCAGTCTGGGGGTTTTTTGTGATCTATGACAGCCTCATGCAACATCATATCTCCTCTCTGGGTACTCGGTAATATGCTTTCTTTAGATTGATAAATAGTTGTGTAGTTTTTGTCGGTGATCTCGATATTTTTCGTGCAGGATTCGTAACGCAAACAGTGCATCTGTGGAAATGAGTTCTGGCATAAAGGCAAACTGTTGTTTGCTGATTTCGATTTCTGATCTTAGTCTTTTGGCCATCCCTCTCTCCCGCAACTTCAAAGTGTGGCACATTAGCTTGATTCTCCTGTAGTTCCCACACTCTTGAGCATTACTTTTCCCCCTATAAACTGTTACCAACACACTCTTCCGCCACTCCTCCGGCATCTCTTCTACATCAGCTATTCCATTGAATAGCCGTGTTAGTAGCTTCAATCCTTGTTCTCCCAAGCAACGCCAAGCTTCTATTGGCATATTATCTGGTCCGGCTGCCTTTCCTTTCTTCATTTCTTTTTAATCCTATTTATAACCTTCTGCTTCCACCTCTTCAAAACATCTTCTCGATTGTTAAAAATTGTCCGTTTTAATTTCTTATCACCTTCATCTGCTGGATATCTTTTCCTGGACGGTTCTTTTGTTTGGTAATTCCAAATAGCTCTTTCTGGTCTTGAAAGAAGTACAGGATATGTTTTTTTAATGACTGTTATACTGCTCAGCCACAGAGAAATAGTCACACAGAAATAATCACTAATTTGGAGGACAAAAACACCAGTACAAAGAGGTAATTATTAAATTTAGTAAATCAAACAGCATTTTCCTGTCGTATACAAAGATGGTTTAGGGGAGAGGAACATACGCATATCACAACAGAGATAGGATCAGTGTATATTTATATAAATTTTTTTTCTTTTGCTATGTAATCATCTTTACCTGTGTATGTAATATTCGAATCTTGAAAGGTAAAAACCTTTACCATTTACAGTGCTCTGTCAGGCTTCCTGCTTGCCAGGAAGTCTAACAAAGCATGTTAGTACCGAAGTCTTTTGTTTGTTAAGATTTGACAACCAAATGAGTTTGGTACTAATCTGGTAACCCTTCAAAGAAAAGTATAATAAAGGAAAATTTTGTTATTTTTCTTCATGTTTTTGTTTGTTCAAGTATTTCTTTGCAGCCAACAACAAAGAATACCTCTCTGTTGTGATATCGACTTCTTATCAATGCTATCTGAAACAGCTACAAAGTCATCTTGCACTATATGTGGCCATCGCGCTTGAAATTATTTGCAAATTTATATGTGATTCAATGACAATCGTATTGCACGATTAAATACTATACCAATAACCAGTTTAAATATGTGGTCCTATTACAATAACCGTACACTTTACGTTTCTAACTGGAGAAGTCAAGAAGCTAAAATGCCTCATTTCTTAACCCAGTCTTCCTTCCAGATGCTTCAAAGCTCATACAATTCAAGGGCTAAAGAAAATGTAATGAAACTGATAAGAAATTCTTGATTAAAATTACTTTTGTTTGCAAGAACAAAAAGAAAAAGGCTTTTACAAAAGCAATCAGAAATCGTCAATTAGACGTTGTTTGAAGCAGTTTTTCTGGAGAAAGGTAAACAACTTTTGTAAATATAAGTATTTCTGGTAAAAATGGTGCTGATTATGCTGTCAAACTGTCAGCACAGATAGCTGACGGCTTGACAGCAAAATCAGGAGCACAAGCAAAATGGAGAAACTAACAAAGCTAGGGTATCAAAAATACCATTAAATAATCGATGACACCAACATTAAACATGGCAATATACAACAATGATATTAGAACAATTTACAAAGTCCAGTAATAAAGATTAATACAACAAAATTCAATATTTTGTGGCACTAAGACAAAAAATAACAAAATTTAAAGAAAAAGAATACTCAAGAATGCCTTGCTTTCGTTGACCGACACTTTTTAACAAATAATCATTTAACCGACACTTTAAAAAAACAACTCATCTGATGGTTCCGTATAAAAAGTGTTTATGGCAAAAGATTTAAAGTGTTTCAATTGCTTACTTTTTTTCCTGCTGCTGTATCAAAGTACTTATAACCTTCTCTTTGCACAAAGGAAATGCCTTGTGTGAATCTGTCTACATATTTTAGGCTACAGATCCAGTAAAAATTGTTGTGTGTACCAAAAGAAGGGCCCACGTTAATTGAAAGACAATATGGAAGCTGAAGACAAGCTATCATACACTGTCTTTCGTGGGGAACCAGTAATTCAGTTATGGTATGGTTCTGAAGTTGAATATTTCCACTAATGTAAAGAAAACGAGCATATTCTTTGCTGTAAATTCCTAGAAAATATATGGTTTGAACAAAATAGGAAAGATAAACAAAGAAAATCCTGTAACCCTTTATTGCTGTTGTTTATGACTTGACTTTTAAACACTATGGTTAAGTAGTGTTTAATCTAAAATTTAAAAAAAAGTAATTTAGTTCTTTAATAATTGATGAATTCTTCTACAGACTGTATATTAGTAATAAATTGTTATAGTTCGTTGCTTCAATGTACCTGTTAACCAATAAATGTCTGCAGAAAATTTAATTCTGTTTAAACTGTTAAATATAGGGTTCATTAAATTCTCAATATACTATAGTTGAATTTTTAAGGAACTCAATTTAACAGTAGCATTATACAAAAAATACGTTACTGACATTACATTACTTGACATACATTACTTTGTTAAGAGTGTGTATTTGGCTTACTTCAAAGTACCACTTGGAGACCAAGACAAGCTTTGGGCTCCTCACAAAGTGTGCAAAACCTGCGTTGAAACTTTAAGACCATGGTCTTAAGGAGAGAATGCAAAATTCAAGTTTGGAGTGCCTATGGTTTGGAGAGAACCAAGCAATCATTTAGATGGCTGTTTTTTCTGTTTTGTCAATGTAAAAGGTTTCAATAAGAAAAACAAGCAATATTTGCAGTACCTTAGTATCCCTTCAACTATTCAACCAGTTACCTATAGTGAAGTAATACCTGTACCAATATTTACTGAGTTTCCAATAATTGATGACACAGATCTCTTCTCACCTTCTTCTAGTGAAGAAGAAGACACTACAGATATTTTTCATCCCTGTGATGAAGATAGTGACAAACCAATTCTGATTAAACAGTATTGGTTGGGCTTTGGAAGATTTGGTTAGAGGTCTTTATTTACCAAAAGAGTCTGCTGAACTGTTGGCTTCAAGACTGCAAGAGAATCAAATATTGAAACCCGNTTCCAGAGAATCTTAAGGATGTGAAAGAAACAAGGGGGTCGTTTTCATCAGGACATTAAAACAATGGAAGCACAGTATCAAGGCCGATGGGACTCTCACATGATAACAGATTATTGCTGGAGTTTGATGAGAGACAACTTAAAAGCTGTACATCAGAGAGCAGCCAAGAAAAGAAAGTTTAGATAACTGCTATTGGATACTGATATTTGTTCCATATATATTTTTTTCTATTCTTTTTCTGTCATTCTATTTGGATTGCTGTATATCGGTTTAGTAATATTTGTTATTCCTTGATTATTAATATACAAAATGTAGTACAAAACTTTTGATATAGCTATAGGTTGATGAGTCATTTTCATCAAAAATTGGAAAATTGCATAGCTCGAAATCATGATGTGATAGAAAAAACTGAGTTCATATTCATAATTAGCAGCCCAAATTTATTTGTTAAAAAGTGTCGGTCAACGAAAGCAAGGCATTCTTGAGTATTCTTTTTCTTTAAATTTTGTTATTTTTTGTCTTAATGCCACAAAATATTCAGTTTCAAATTTTCTTCTTTGCCATTGGATTTTGTAAAATGCTTTAAAGTCAATGTTGTCGATTGCCTTGAAGTCTTCCCTTTGTCACGATGTTTTTGGTTTTTACACTTTTTCGTTATTAGACATGCAGTACGGTTGGTCAGATCATTAGGTTTTAAAACGTCCATAAATCCAACTTTTCCTCATGACGTGTAAAAAATTTGCGTGGCTTTCTGTAACTTTGTTTTTGTTGTATTCCTTGCAGGTGACAAACGCCATTTCTCCTTCACAAGAAATTCTTGCAAGTTTCCAAAAGTTGATGATTCCTGTATTGCCATTCCTGTCCATTTTTCACATTTTTCATTTTCTAGTATTGAGAATGCTAAGGTGGGTACTTGGTGTCGCACGCCTGGATAAAATTAGAAATGAATATTTCAGCGGTACAGCACATGTTAGTAGATGGAGTGAGAAGCAAAGGAAGGCTAGACTGAGATGGTATGGGCATGGACATGAATCTGGCAGGGAGTAGGAAAAGAGGAAGACCAAGGAGACGCTACTTGGATACAGTGGAAGAGGATATGTGGGGGATGGGAGTGAGAAGGAAAGATGCTGCGGACAGCACAAAATGCAGGCATTTGATCGGTTGTAGCAACCCCTAACAGGGACCAGCCGAGAGAAAAGAATAAGATTGTTTTCATTTTTTCTTAAAATTTCCTGCACAATGACTTAGGATTCTTTCAACTTTACACACTATAATTACCATACGACACTAACAAATCGTTCAATAACTTATCATTTCTATACTTAAAGTATTGTTTCTTTTTGTCACATTTTCTTCAGTACCATTGTCATTTCTTTTTGTTTCTTTCTATTGCAATTCTGGTTCCAAGGCCACCCATGTTCTGAAAATTTGCTGATTTAGGTTCAGTGGTATTTGTTTTGATACACCAACCGTAGTCTTGTCCTTTCACAAGTCATACGTTTACTGTTTTTAACCATATACATTGGATAGGCTTTTAAAGCAATAATCCGTCACAATCTGATAATTTTTTTGTCAATTATTTATGTCTCGCAGTAGAATGATGACGAGCTAGTCCATGTTGCAGATCGATGAACACCTGTTGGACGCATATTGCATTTGTACGACGTCACCTTTACTTACAAGAAATTCACTCAAAGCTTTGGGTAAACACAATTTTGGGTATTGATAAGTCTTCTTGTTTTTTTTATTCTGAAGGTGCAACTACAGGCAGTCTTCGAGTAAAAGTCGACAAATCATACTCTTCTGACCCCCAAGATCGTACCTTGCTTTCATGTAATTCAATGTCAACTCCTCTCTTGGCATCTTTTAGTTTTATCTTTGACAATCAATCTTTTGTTCTGACTCCTGCTTGATCATAGATGTTCTGTGTTCTGAGAGATCCTATTTATTTCCTTATTTTCTGTAGGAATTTACTACAAAAATTGTATTATTGTTATTATTGTTATTAAATTTATCCTTATTTTTACTTCCATTAATTTAATTACTGTTATTACTTTTATTATCTGATTAACTGATTATTTTTTCTTTCTTTATCATCAATATCTATTTACATTAAAATATCATATGTATATTACGACCACTTTTGTTGCTATTACTATACTAAAAATGGTTACATACCATACAATGGTGGGGGTATAAATAACTCATTTAGTGCACAGTAAGAAGCAACGAGAGGTGAATGCCAACACATTGGTTGAGTCATAAGAGGTAGAAAAACAGATCATTAAAAAATGGCAATATTACTTCATCCTTATAAATGCGCTTCAAAACAAGAGGCTAAAGGCACGTGGACAACAGCTGGGTTAGCAGGTAGTCCAAGATTCACTAAGATATAGATTCCAATTTGTTAATGGCCTTGATAAGTTCTTGAAGTGTGAAGTCAGCCGCGAGGTTGTGATTAGGGATGGAGGGTTTCAAACGTCTTTCTATGGTTGGTTAAAAGATCAAGTGAATGTTTCATAAGGTTTCCTTATCTTGGCTCAGAAGTCACTATCCTACGCATTTTGACCAAAAAAATTTGGTGTTGAATAGAAGCACATTGACCTTAGTTTGCTTACTCTAGTCCAGTCTTTCCTGTTTTAATGATTTATGTCCATTTTTTCCAAGGTGAAGGTCAACACAGTTTTACCTCGATTTTTAAGATCGTTGAGTATCTACTCTACGATCTTAGTCAGTAGTTTGGTTTTTTCAGATTTTTGTTGCCTTTTTATGTTCAATATAGAATTGTTGACACATTGTGTCCCAGTAGGAAATATAGTGGTCATGGAAATACCCCATTCTTGATACATTTGGAGGCTTCATGATTGTGGCTATAAACATGTGATGCTTGTGGGAAGCTTGTGAAGGATCAATTTTATAATCGGTTTGCAGATTGTCATAGACCTTGGAGGCCTCTGAGAGTGTGAGATGCAACTATTTAGATTGTGTGTATGAATTTTTAATCCTGGATTTATTTAAACATTTCACATCACGGAATAAGATGCTTTTGAGAGCTTGTGGTTTAATGTAAGTTTCAGGTCTATATTTTCAAAGGCTTTGAGAGATTAACCGGTTTAGTTATTGGAAGTGTAGCCCAATGAAATATGGTGGCAGTCGAGTTCACCTGAGTAAATTGCAGGGTGGATGTGAGTGGGTGGTTGGCTAAAACTTGCATTTGGTAGTTTGAGTATATTTGTGATTGCAGTTTCATCGTTGATGTTAATAGGTATCCACTCTTTTTTATATGCTTCACTGCTGGAGTCTTTAAAATTTGCTATCAAGACAATTCTGATAAGCATTACACGATCAATTGGCTTTATTAGCGTTCTGCACCGATTAAAGGGAAGCAACATATTTGAAATTTTGTTACTAGAGTTTGATTGTCTTGATCAAGAAAAAGCATGATTGCACATTTGATGGCGATGTGTTAAATGATTTGACATTTGGACCTTGGGAGGCCTGCAATATTGAAGTGAAGGATATTTGGATAAGCTGGTTTGAGTAGAGCAGATAAGATCCTACTGTTGGTGCTTTACTTATTTTATAGTGATAGACCAGTTTACAATACTAAAAATTATGAATTAAGTGAAGTAACAATGACGGCATCAATGTGTCTAATCTGCAGCTCTTTAAACTGTATTTTACAATAAACAAACACAAACTTAATGGTATTTATTCCAAATTATTTGATAGGCAAAATATGTTTCAGTTCTTCTGTTAAAAACCGTATCAATGTTATCTCTACATGTTTGACAGGGATGAGAACTTAATATGCAAGATACTTGTTTGAATTCTGTCTGTGAAACAGACAAAAATTTTTACAAAAGTAAATGTTATCAAAAGTTGTTATCTTTTTAAATGATAAAAATATTTTTCTTCATTTTTGGAACTTTAAATAGAATATTTGAGTGCTTTCAAACTCTTAGAAAATCCACATTTTGAAGCATAATTGATCTTTTTATTGTTCTTATTTTTGATATAAATTTGAACAATTATTTTTGAATGTCCAAACCGAGTCTCTGAACTGAACCTTTTTTGAACCTTGGATAGTATATAAGAGATCTATGATTTGTCATGAAACCCTCTTTGGAACGTTTGTTACTCACGTTTGAAACTTAAGAGAGCATAAAATATGCAATCGTGAAGTAAACAGAATATATAGAAAGATGAACTTTTAAATTATGCAGAAGAATGACAAAATGCACACCTTTTACTGACAGTCAAATGGCCTTAAAGTGAAAGATGGTTTAGTAATTCACAGGGCATTTTTCATTGCATTTTTAGTATATAGGTTTATGACGTATGGAAGTAACAATAACAAGAAAATGTAACAGAAGAACAATCTATATTTCAATCAACGGTGATATATATAACAGTTAGCTCTACAGTACATTTCACATACATTTGAACTTTGAAGGAAAAGTAAATGCTACAAAGACAAATATTAGCCCGAGAGCTTACCATAATTCACATTATTAATAATAGTGCTAAAAATAGTGTTTTTAATTCTTCTAAGTATATTTAACTATTGCATGCAATATTAATTTTGCTAGAGCTAAACTAATAGGGACTATCATAACAGCTATAAGTAAATGAGAAACATAGAAAAGAAGCATAATGTGAAGATAAAGGCTGTACAATTGCACTTTCGATTAGTTTTCTTAATAGAATTATCTTTCCATTATTAGTACCATAGTATCATGATTAGTGTTACCGATTACAGCAACTAAACCGGTTGAACTAATATTTAGTAAATTCATTTATCCAGCCAATATCGTTTATAACATTTACTCTTTCAAATCTGTAAAGGAGAGCCCAGATTCATCCATAAAAGTACAAAGATTTCATAGTGGGAAACCTTTTAATGTTGAGATATAATATCCTATAACTTTTTGACTAATATGAATTTCAACCCAAACATTTTTACAATTTTTAAAAGAAGTATTTTCTAACTTTTTTAAGGACAGGTCAGAGTTACAGTTAATGCAGATCCTAAACCACAGTTCTCATAAGTTACCAAGGCAACAACCCAGTTCAACCATGCCGACAAGGTACTTCGTATTGGATGCAGAAGATGTAGAATTCATGTTGTAATCAAATTTTACCACGATGTTAGTCCTAAGCAAAAAAAGTGAAAGGGGTTAGGGAAAAGGAAAGCTACAGAAAACAGTTAACATAAGAAAATAATATTAGTTATATAGTTTTGATAATACCCATATTCAAACTTTGAAGCAAGTATACACATTTCATAATGTGTAAACTCAATGTTATTTACAAAGAAACTTGAATGGCTAAAAGACTGACATAGTGCAAACATGTTCAATGCTGGAAGAGACCCCTCGAATGGCAGTGGCTGTGCCTGTGGTATTACTAACACCTGCTTTGAGAAACAAAATACTTGAGATTGTGCTTTTAATAAAGTATCGAACGATGCCGATAAAGGTTTTATTACTAATTCCAAGAATCTTGCAATATCAGCACTAGCTCTCGGGGACACTGGTGATGATAGATTTTTATAACATATGTTTATAGTTCCTTTAATACGTACTGAAAGTTAAGATATATTTATTAAGGTGCCGATATCCATTGCTAATATATCTATCATAAACAAGAGTACATTCCAACATATATGTCCTAGGTCTGTATTACATTTCCCCTTATTATTGCATGGGCAATACATCTTTTTCATATAAGAATTTACTATTGAAATTATGGTGGTTTTTTTAGGATGGTCACGTTTTACTGAAATTTTATAAAACACGTTACAAGTTCAGCACGAACTGATAGGCTTGACCTATTGTACAGGAGAATTAAGATACCCACTTTTTCAAAACCAATTATGATCAGCAGGCTATCCATTTATTAATTTTCATTAGCTGACACTATATTGTAAAAGATTAGTGTTTAATCGATCTGACTAATGACATGATGGCTAAAAATTGTATTTAAATGTAATGAACATTGTGGTGTCAAATCCATTCAAATATAATCCCAACAATGTATTTCATTTATTGATAATATATTTCGAAATTGATTCTAATCATCAGATCTGACATCTAAAAGAATATAAAAATCTGTTCAAGACTTTTCGAAAACAAAATCTTTACACAAGTATCTACCCTCTACATTCTAAAAACGTTTATGAAACCATATTAAGAAATCTTCCTTTTTGCTAGAGAGACAACAAAAGGTATGAGACAACAGAAACGTCCTAGATAATAGTCAATCAAATGTTAATGACAGGGACGCTTCTCTAACAGATCTTAATAGCAAGCTAAACATTTCAGAAATAGGAAAAAATGTAAAGCCTTTTGACAACAATGGTATACAAGGATCTGTTACACTATTGATTTACTTCTTAAAGGCTGATGCAAAACATTACACTTATTTCATACAATTTACTGAGTTCTAAACCCTACTTGTTTTCTCTAATGAAAAATCATAACAAGGATATCATATAGTGTACATTACATGTATAGAAGAGTAAGAAGCTAAGAAAAAAAAGAAAGACAATACAAGACATAAAGCCATTGAGTGTATGGAACTGTGGAAAGTTAAGGGGAAATGAAAAGAAACGTTAAGAAAAGACATGAGTTTACCTTATGACTTAAAAAATATTCAAAGCCTATGATGGGAGAAGCACTCAGAAGTTTCACAATCCAACCCTCCGAGGTAAAAACTACATTCGAAGAAAAACTCACTACAACCAGAAGTAACAAGTGAACGATAGCGGGGATTTTAAAGGGAAGCAACTCGCACGGGATGCAACAAACTGAACTAGTAAAAGCGTGAAAATTTTACAAGAAAACTTCCTAATATAATATCAATAGGAAAGAGTAAGAGAAGGAATAATTTATTGATAAGAAAACGGCTAAAGAATAGCACCAAGAATTGGATCTATCAAATTACTTATACGTCTGAGAACTTTACCAACAACACCTAGAGGGAGCACTCCCTAATAAGAAGACAGTATTCCCTGCCAAGACAAAATGGTAGACGGTTAGAAATTTAAAATGGCCTTAGACGTAAGGTAGTCTCCAGCTTTATACAAGGAGCCAACTTTTATAGAAGCAGACGTACTAATAGATTGAATATATGTACCCCAAGATAGCTCTAGAGACAATGAAAAGTTTGACCACAAATTGTTCAAAGTGGTTAGTAGAGCCGGGGCTGTCTTCCATTTAGGAGCATTGGAAGGAATCCCTATTCATCTTTCAACACCTCCTCTTTGTAGTAAAAAAAAATGTGTATATTTTTTAATTGTTTAGTCAGCAAGTAACAGAGATTGGCGGACTTGCATCAATACCTGTTGTTTTCATCAGCCAATCAAACGACATGTTTGAGCCTCATCGATGGTGTCTTTGTTTTTAGGTATTGATAACATTCACTTGACCTGTGTTTTGTTATTCTTGCTTCTTGTTCCAGTCAAGTGCCAGCTAAATTTCCTTGGAAGGTAATTTTAATAGTAATTTTTATTGTTATACCGAAAATTGTTTATTTCTTCCTTCTCATCATTACTTAACAGCAAAAATCTTTCTGTCGATCAATTCTTTAATATCCTAAGACAGCACTATCTTTTTAATACCTCCGACGTTTAAGTTTTAATTAATGGCTCATAGTACGAGGTCTGCAAAAAGCAAATTACACAAATGGGCTTTTTTCGCATCTGCTCAGTAGTATCATTTTGTTTCAGACTGCCTTTTCTCTTTATTTCTCGCTTTTTATTTTTGTTGCACATTTATACTTACTTTTTGTTACTTTAGTGCATAGCCTTTTTCTTCCTGTGCGATCTGAACCTTGTTTTATGGGTAACGTATGTACCCCCTATCCTGCTGATCTTCTCTCTTTCGCCAAATTTTATTAAATAACCAGTTCCTTGCATAAGAATATGTCTTTTTCACTGTTATGAACTAGTTCTGCATCTAGCCAATTACCATATTTCGCACTCCGTCCTTCTAAAGCCATTTTTTCTCCCTTTCTAATCTGTAGTACATGATCCCAAAGGGGGTCTGATTTAATTTTTCAACCAAAAAGGGGAGTTAAAGCTATTGATATTGAAATCCAGCAAATATAACAACACTATGTTCATTTAGGTATAGCATAGACTTTCAAGTCAGAGTTACCAAAGAAAACAACTTAATCTTCTTTTTTGGAGAATGTATAATTAATATAGGTGATATGTAAAAACTAGAATGATACTTAGATTGCAAGTATTTATTCGAAAATACATTGATTAATATCTTGTAATATAACTCTACAAATGAAAACCTTGCAAGCTAAATTTTAAACTCAAGAATACTTTCTACGAACCTTGTTGACCACAGTTCCAGGACCCAATGGTAGAACAGAATCTATTTATTCGTAGATATTTTATTTGTATATATGTAAATTTTGAATTGGCCTATCCTGTGAAAACATTCGTAAGTAATAATAATAATAATAATAATAATAATAATAATAATACATAGATATGGCTGTCCCAAGTGATGCCCGAACTGCAGCCAAGGAAGAGAAGAAAATTGATAAATATTCGGAATTGGCTCGAAAGGTATCTCCTCTCTGGGACATGAAAACATTGGTGATACCAGTTGTCGAGGGTGCTCTCCGGTCCTTAACAGAGAGGCTCGCCCCTTATCTTCCCATGAAAGGCGTTGGGTTGTCGTTTGCAGAAGCAGAAGGCAGCTCTTCTAGGGAGTGCACATATTTTGGGAAAGGTGTTTGAAAAGTCAGATTAGATGATCTGATGACCCCAGGTTCTCGGAGAGGCCCCCGGTGTCAGACAAAGACCGGTGGTAAATCCAAGAAAATCCTCTCCACAGAATAATAATAATAATAATAAGGTTATAAAGGACTACTATTACAGGGGTGATATTGGAAAGTGAAGGTCCAATGTCTATAAAATGCCCCAGACGGCATGAGTAATAGACAGCCTATGGTAGTCAAGTCCAACTCCTGGCCTTCACGTGCAGAACTATTTCAAACTGACAGGAGAAGGGGCAAAAGGCGGATTTTAGGCGCCTTTAAAAAATCTATCCTCTGGGCAGGATGAGCTCATTAGCGTTGCCAGCAGTCATCCTAGGAGAAGGAAAATCTTTGACTTCAAAACCTGAGTACGACAAGCTCGTTTGTGTTGCAAGCAGTTGTCCTAGGAGAAGGAAACATTCTGATTTCAAAACCAGGGCAGACGGGGCTCTTTTGTCTTGGCTGACAGCCTGTTTAGTGGAGGTTACACGATGAATTATACCCGCAACCCGAAGGTACCGTGCCGATATGGGTAAATGGCTGCAGCGTTATGAGGTCACTGATCGCGGAACCTGGTAGAAGTGGCGTCCCTATCAAAATTATAAACCTTATCCAGAGAACCGGGCAACTCTGGATTGACTGATTAATTCCTGTGTGTAAATCAAGCATTTTATGGAGGACTTAGATAATAATCAACTCCAACTAATTCATGATATTGCTAATAATACAGTGGCACAAATGGATGCTGAAAATGAAGCAATTCATAACAATCAAAACATTGTTTAAATATTGAACAACCGTGAATGGACCGAAGAAAAGAAACACAGAATAGTTGAATTAGATGCACAAGAAAGGAAAAGAGGAAAAAACTTTATGAACCGAGTAAAAGACAGATGGGATGCAGAGTATCTAGAGAATAGAAGAACACCACAGAATTTGATTGATAATGCGAGAAGAATAAAAAAATAAGGGTGGGGAAGGCAGAATGAATCTGGCAACCAAAACCAAATATTAAAACAAGAAGAAGACCAACCAGTGAAAGACGCACAGCGCAAATCTTTTGAATGGACAACGGAAATGAAGGCCATGCTTCTCAACAAAGACGAATAGGAACTGGCAAATGGTAGAGGTTTCATGAAACGTGTTAAAGCGAGATGGGATGTAATATAACCAGAGTACCAATCAGCAAGTTGGCAAAAATTGAGAGGAAAACTACAACAGTGAGTTAAATAGTGAAGGCAATGAACAAAACAAAGAAGGGGATAATCAAGTGAATGAAAACATTGTGATTGAAGATGAAGACCTTACTCAAGCAGATAAAGAACTAGAACGAAATTAGAGTTGAACAACATGGAGCATTGCACACTGATCCATCTGGAACCGCGAGAGAAACTTCTAAAACTCAAAATTAGAAATGAAGGCAAAAAGAGTGCCAATAAAATTCTTAGGCTATACCTATCAAACGCTGCAACTATTCCAGAAATTACAGATATTGTATATGCAATGGGAAAAGCAGTAGCTTATGCAAGTGGGATTAAGCCAAAAGAAGTAAATCAGAATGGCAAAGGGAGGAAATAAAAGAACTGAGATGAAAGAGCTGAGACAGGATATTGCACGGACGGCTAATGAATTGAATCGGGGAAGATAACAAAGAAAACCAACGAAAAGAGAAAACTGTATTTTAAAGAAACTAGCCCAGAGTATGAATGGAAAAGAGACAACGACCCTCAATCTGCAAAATGCAAAAGAACGGTGGCTTGATAAACTACGTTACAAGAAAGTCAAATTACAAAAGTATATTGAAAAGGGACAAAGGAAGAAGGATATTTTCATGTTCCAGAGAGATCAGAGAAGCTATTTTCGGAACCTTGAAGGAGCAGATAAACACGAAGGTGAAACGCCAGAAATGAAAAGGTTTTTACAATTCTGGAGTGGAATTTGGGAGCAGAACGAGCCAACACCAAATAGGTTGTGAATGGAGGAAGTAAAAGTTGAATTGAATGAAAAAGTAAATGTTGTTGCTGAATTTGAAATCACCGAGGAAAAATTGAAGAAGGAAATAGCAAAGAGAAAAAATTAGACAGCTCCAAGAGTAGGCGGTATACAAAACGTTTGGTAGAAGAAGTTCAAACCCGCACAAAAAGCACTATGAGGAACGTTTAGGGACACCTATAGAAACACAAGGATGATACCAGAGTGATGGCCCTCAGGACCAACGGTGTTAATCCCAAAGACAAGAAATCTGAGTGGTGAAAAGAACTATTGCCCAATAACATGCCTTAATACATCGTACAAAATTCCTAAAGGATTAGTAGCAAAGTACATGAGAGAACACACAATGATCAATGAGATCTGGGACGAAGGACAGCTTGGAGCAGTGGAAGAGGTTCAAGGAACAGTGGACCAATTGATAATTGATCAATGCATTATGAAAGAAGCAAAGCAGTATCATCGGAACTTGGCAGTAGCATTTTATGATTACAAAAAAGACTATGACAGAGTACATCATGACTGGATGATAAGGGTGTATGAATAGATTGGAATACCGAAAGCTATTATCAGATTGCTTAAAGAGTTAATGAATAAGCGGAAGACGAGATTAGAGATCTGTGACGGGAATAAAAAGATGATAAGCAGATGTATTCAAATTATGTCTGGATTCTTATAAGGAGATAGTTATTCCCCAGTAGGATTCTGTATTAGTGAGATTCCGGTTTGTATATTACTCCAGCACACTAGAGGGTACCGAATGGGAGAACCAGGAAATCGATTAGTGAAGAGAACACATAGTTTGTTTGTGGATGATTTAAAGGTATACCAAGAAAGTCATAATGCCCTTAAAACCGTAAACGAGATGATAGTTCAAGCTAGCCATTACACCGGAGCTGCTTATGGAGTATCTACGTGCGCATAGATAGTCTTCGAGAAGGGAAAGATGGTAAGTGGAGAAGGACTCGAAGTACTGGAAGAGAGATTGAAGACCATGGATCCGGATGAAAATGAAATTTACAAGTTCCTGGAAGTTGAGCAGGCTAATGGTATAAAGACAAAGAGTGTATTCATCAGAGTAAAGAAAGGGTGACCTGTAAAGATAGTGACCTGTAAAGGCAGCAGAAAAGTAGTATATAAGAATTTTCCATTAACGTTGATGAATATTTTTACACTTATTCTTCATATATAGTAGGTTTCAAAGACACGTTAATTTCATTCCTTAGAATAGAGAGTTTTTGCACAAAACTGTATCCTACCAAAAACTAATTGTTTGCTTTACATTTAAATAAACAATATTTTACCGAGAGGTTTTCATTAAACAATATGTTAAGATTTAGAAGAACAAAGAAACTTTAACTCCATGCCTTATCTCATCAGCATGGTATTTTATCACTCTTTATTCTACCAAAATTAAACAGAAATAAAACGCAATACCGACAGTTATTTAGACTCGGTAGAAAAGGTTTTTGACTTAAATGCCAATTGAAAAGCCTTGTCATATCTCTTTGAACCCAATGTGCGTTCTCATTGTCATTTAAAGGAGAAGCCAAAACGTCAAATATTATTGTAGACGTCAGTTCTTTGAATTCAACTCTGTTTGTCATTATGCAAACCTCCCTTTACAGTATTTTACAAGCAAAATAGAAACTTATAATAATCAAAGAAATATTTCAATAAATCTATTTAAAAGAAAAGGTTAAGACCAATATGGACCACATTTACTGCCTTCTAGCTTCAACAACGTTATTGTAAAGCAATTCTTTTGGTGTTACCCACTTTCATTTAATCATTCAGTCACTCAGCCAGTGGTTCAGTTCTTTATGCTGGGATCTTAGATGGTAACCTAGCCTGTATATTGTTGTGCCCTTCTGACTGTTGATTAATAGTTCAGTCCGGCCAGTTGTCTTACGTCTGTCAACCATGTAGATCGGAATCTTCCTTTAACTCTGCTGTAATCCAATTTCCCATTTAGTCATGTAGGTTGCAAAGCCCCTTGTCCCAATGATGGGACAAATATATGATGTTATACATACAATCTTAGGTGAAAGAAGTTTTCACGATGTAAAAATATTAGTGAGCCGATTTTAGTGCTCCTCACCAGCGTTCTCGCCATCTTGGTTGAAAACAAATTGTTGAAAACAGTGGTAGACGATAGAATGGAAAGAAGAAAAACATACCCTTGAAAAGACCTTTAAAAAGACAGAGATGGATGAAGTTATTGACTGAAACCTGCTTTAAGCACAAGAACACGCAATTGTTACTTCATTTGTAAACAAAATAACATTTTAGTTACTTCTTTACTTCTTTGCAAAATGAAATATTAGAAAAAGAAACCTGAATATTACAGCAAAATTAAGCCTTGAACTATTTTCAGTTCCCCTTCTTTTTTAACACACGAGATATGTAGACATTGACCTTGCTTTAAGTATGTCCGAATGTATATCACCATTTGTCACTTAATGAATGCTCTTAAATTGTTAGACTTTTTACTTCTGCAATATACAAACAAACGCTTTAAAGTCAATACACTTCTGCAATAAACAAATATACACTCATAAGTCAAATAATAGCAAGTACCTGATATGAATCAAATTGGTTTTACTCTTTTGTGGATTCATAATCAATTAAAGAACTATTGGTTGGTTTTAACCAGGGTAACAAGTGTCTAGACATTATAATATTGTTTCAAGTTTTTTCAATCAAGAACACTTAAGGCACAGTATTCACAGTTTAATAAGTAAAAGTATTTCATATGAGTCTATTTGCAATATATTGAAAAGTGGAATTTTAACCAATTAAGGAACCAATGGAGGATTTTCACCACAATATCTAAAGTTTAGACGTAAAACTACTACTTTCAAAGACATAATCGTAAAGGATATAGGAATAAAGCTTAGCTATCATTATACATTCTTTATTTTTTAACTTGATTTCTATATTCAAGAGCAAGTAAAGTCATGAAGTTTGTTCATTTTTTACATATTGGGCAAAGTATTTCCTAAATGGTTCTAACCATAGAAAAATGAATTCCTTTCTCTAGTGTTCTTTGAAAGTCTTCTTTCGTTTCTTNAATTTGATTCCTATATTCAAGAGCAAGTAAAGTCATGAAGTTTGCTCATTTTTTACATATTGGGCAAAGTATTTCCTAAATGGTTCTAACCATAGAAAAATGAATTCCTTTCTCTAGTGTTCTTTGGAAGTCTTCTTTCGTTTCTTATCAGCAGCTTACAATACATTTTAGTAGCTTACAAAAATTTTCTTCCGTTTCCATCAGAAGCTTTTAAAAAATTTTGTATTGCACCTAAAGTTTAGGTTATCTTAAAAAATGTTAGTGATAGTAACCTGTAAAGGCAGCAGAAAAGTAGTATATAAGAATTTTCAATTAACGTTGATGAATATTTTTACACTTATTCTTCATATATAGTAGGTTTTAAAGACATGTTAATTTCATTCCTTAGAATAGAGAGTTTTTGCACAAAACTGTATCCTACCAAAAACTAATTGTTTGCTTTACATTTAAATGAACAATATTTTACCGAGAGGTTTTCATTAAACAATATGTTAAGATTTAGAAGAACGAAGAAACTTTAACTCCATGCCTTATCTCATCAGCATGGTATTGTATCTCTTTTTATTCCACCGTTTAGTTCTTTTTTATATAGGAAATTCCATAGTAATTTTTTGAAAAAGTCAAATTGTGTTCTCGTGGGTCTCATTTCAAAGGTTTCAAGAGGGCTACATGTCTTATTGCAAATATATATTTGAATATTGTTCTTAAACCAGAAAAAAATCATCCTGTTCTTCAAGTTTATTTCTTTATACATCGGAACCTTGGAACTCACTTCTGCCCTCTAGTTTTTTTACTAGGTTTGGTAATCCTTCTTTTATATCCTTTATTTTTGGTTAATTTCGTTTTTTCCTGTAATTCTCCTCTTCCTTTCCCTTTTTTTGACTCCTGGCGGAGAAAAGTTGTCTCTTAAGGGCCTTATCAAAAGCAAAAAGAAATGATTTTTAAGTTCTCTAAAAGCAGTATTATTTAGGTAGGTATCAAGTAAGTGATACAGCAAATATTAATAACAAAAATAAACAACCAAATTTAACAGGATAACTAATAATTCAAAGAAAATGAATGTAATAAAATATGCCATTATAAAGACACTTTGTCGTTATCTAATGACACTGCACTTGATTACATGTGTCATAAAAAGTGCGTAACGTCTATTGTAACACGTAACTTATGAATATATGACTATCAAGAGTTACATAAATCTATGTAATTAAAAATCAACTTTCCTGAATTTTCAAAATAATTTCTTGTAGCACATTTTATCAATCATAAATCAGGGTAGATAATTTTCACAATGCATCTACGAGTAAGGGGGGAAGGCGGAACTAGTAGTCTAAGGTTGGGGTAATTTTACTAGAGATTAGTAGACAGTAATGACAACCCTTTTTCACGGTACTACAACGGACAGGAAATACTTCTTCTCAATCCAATAGTAATCAATTCTCGATGAGTCTTTTTTCTAACCAAATATATTAGCCCTGATGTTTCTGTCCTACATTTATAAGATTTGCAAGACAAAGGAGAGTGAACTTTATTCTCTTCTTTGTAGTCATAAGATGGGGTTAAATAACCTTTGACCAGCAGATCATCATACGATTTTAATCTCTAATATTTACTAGTAAATTACTCGTTTAACTCCGCCGAAGCCTGTCCCAAGCCAGGTTGAAAAAGGAGGAGGGTTGGGCGTAGGGCCAGTAACCCCACCCTGTAAAAAAGGATACGTACTACAGAAACAGCAAGAAGAGGAAGCCATTCCGGTCAACAGCAATGGCGAAGAGTTAGATCTGGGACAGAAATAGAAGGATTACAGACGACAACTTCTGTTGTCCCTCTTGATGTATCCATGACGAGCTTGGATGAAAGCCGAGAGGAAGTTCATGCTCTGAAAACCCAGATCTTCTCCGCCAAACATCACACAAAGTTCGGTACATGGAATGTACGGACTATGTACGAAACAGGAAAATTAGCACAAGTTATAAAAGAAATGAAAAGATACCGGTTGGAAATATTAGGGGTTAGCGAAACTAGATGGACTGGGCAAGGTAGTTTATCAAGTGAAGGGATCACCATTTTATATTCTGGATGTGAAACAGACCACATGAGAGGAGTAGCGATACTGCTGAATAGGGAAGCCACAGATGCATTGATTAGCTGGGAGCCGGTCTCGGATAGAATTATCACTGCTAGATTACAAGGTCGACTACTAAAGACATCGATAGTACAAATATATGCACCAACTGAGAGTGCAGATCAAGAGGCAAAGGAGAGATTCTACACACAGCTGCAGGATACTATTGACAGCCTTCCTAGCCACGACTTGAAGATCATAATGGGAGATTGGAATGCAAAAATAGGATCAGATCGAACAGGATTCACAGATGTAATAGGTCC
>RDPX01000160.1:994776-1034767 GCA_003991215.1 Morbakka virulenta
AAATGTCTTTTTCTTCTTACAAATTCTAACATGATCACCAACCCGAATTTAAGTTCAGTTTATTCTGGTAGGATTGTGTGAAAAGTAAGATAAACTTTGGTCGAATTTTGGAGGTTACTTGCAATATTAGGTGTCATTGCAGTGCTCCTGTGTTTGTTGTTGTTGTACTTTTCAACCATATCAAGTAAAACATCAATGTACTTACTCGTTTAATTCGCAGTGAAATATTGATACATTTTGTTCTTAATGGTTCGGTCCCATCTCTCGACAACAGATGATTTCTCTTCTTTATTATTGTTTTATAATACAACGTCATATTTTTAAGTAAGTTCTGAACATGTTTGTTGTAAAAGTTGTATTCCAGTAGCGCTGTAATATTTTTATTTGTACATTTCCTGACGAGTGAGTAAAATCACGAAACAGGCTTGTCGAAATGGATAGTGTAGTTTTTTTATTCTTTCCAACTTATTATATCTCTTTTATTACGCTCTGGATTTATGTATCGAGCACTCTAATACGGTTAACCGAATCGAAAGTACTATATATATATATATATATATATATATTGAACAAAATAATTTAATGAATACTAATTAAAATAATGAATTGTTATAAAATATTGCAATACAACAAATGGTATTAAAACCCACACAATAATTTGTGTTTGTGGATTTGAAGATTGTATTTTGTAATCATCAGTGTTGTAGTAATAAAATATAAGGTATTAAAATAGCAACCAAAATAATTTTTGTTCAATGTGTCAATTACATATGTATACGTGACAAAGCGTGTGCCTGAGAAGATATGCACATAAGGTGGCCTGTACATGGGAGGAAAAGAACATGGGATATGATCATAGGTCGTGTTTATTAGACAGTTTTTGTTATTATTATTATTATTATTATTATTATTATTATTATTATTATTACTATCCTGAACTATTGTCGCTTTACTGATTTTGTTAGTAAAATATTTAATTTTGATTTTGTTAAATAGGCAAGCCAATGCAAACTACCTTGATTAGTGAGGTTTGTAATTGTATATGTTCAGATGAAAAAATAAAAATAAAAAGTTTCCATTATTTTAGTACAAAATTGTATATACACGAGCACCTTTTAAGGCCGGAAATAACTTGGCTTGTAGCAGTCAAAAAACGACTGAAAAGAGGACTGTTGCCAGCATTATATCAGTAAAGATAACGAATATCCAAAGATGATGCTGAAATACAGAAACAAACTTATCTTTTCATTTTCGTAAAGTAAAAATTACATAACTACATCAATACTATAAGTATATCAACAATGCTACAACAACGTTCGTTATGCTTATAATCTAAAAAAAGCTATACAAACAATTCTTTTACTAATTTACAATGTTCCCAAATGCACTTTTACATAAAAGTAGCATCAAAGTTACAAGTTTAAAGTTTATAGTCAGCTTTGGAATATCAAAAGAAACAAATAACAAAAATGTTGACAAAAAAGGTACGTAGAAACAACGACAAACAGTGAAAACTAATTTTTTAGTTAAGTAACATTTTAGACATCAACATCCATCACACAGGTAAAAGGGTGAAGATTTATGGACAGAAATTATGTGCAGAATGTTCACAAGGATGGAGAATTGAGATGAGTACTCCATCACTAACAGAAAACATTGCGAGCATCACATTTATGTGCACCTCAGCTCTCGTCCAATGTAAGTAGATCGTGACAACAGAAGGTACACGGGCTAGAGTTGCTAGGGTTGACCTCCCTCCCCAAAGACAGCTCAGGGTAAGAAGACTACCACAACACAGAAGAACGTGCGAACATCTCATCTATGAGCACCCCAGCTCTCATTCAAAGTGTGTGAGGTTTTGGCTTCTTCTAACAAGACTATCTCAACGCCTTCTGCTGCTCTGAAAATAATAATCGTGTTGTAAATATTTTTCTCTCTTTTTCCCTGTCTGAAGTTGATGAAAAAAATTGATTTCTTAATTTTCATATTCGTTTCTTCTTAATTAATCTATTTTGGTAATATTATTTTTATCTTTTTGTGTATTTCTTTGATGTTTTTACCTGGGAATATTTTATTAAACGTATGGCAGCTGATACCTTTGTTGCTTCTTCTATTTATAAGAATTTTTTCGGCTAAATCTAACGATGAATCTTAAAAGCTAATTTTAATTAAACAATTATACATTTTTTGTTACTGTATCGTCTCATTCTCCAGGCATCTTTTTCGGTATACTTAAGTAGATATTGGCGTACTTTCTAAATTTATATCCGAGGTCCATCTTTGTCTTGATAGTAAAAAGAACTATCTAAATTTCGTCTTTCTACATTCCATAATTAGTGGAAATTTGAAGTCAGAACTTAAAAGGATACAGAGAATACAAATGAATGGATTTGAAAATTCGTTTTGTGAAGTTGTAATCTTTTATAGTTTTATAGCTGTTACAGCTTTTTTAATTCTTAAAGGTTTTTAGACATATTAATTTGATCCTTCATTTATGTGATTGAACTTGATCAAAATATGCTCATTGTTCTAGAAACATTACAGTTCCATCTAGTTGTGTACAAGCAAATAAATATAGTTCTATCATATACAAGAAATTGATAATTATTGGACTTTCAATTAAACAATTATAACAAAGAAGAGTACACGTAGGATGTCAGATGCTTTAAAATGAAAACAAAATATACCGTTGATACTTTTGATTTCTTGTTATACAAAGTTTCACGTATATTTAAAAATTATAACTCAACAATATGGACTAATATCATGGTACACTGTCTCCACCTACTATAGACTGCGTACTAATAAGATTTCATACTCTCCAGAGATTTCGATTTTGTATAACAGGATTGATGATTTACAATTGGAGAATAAGAGATTTATTTGTACACACTCATTCGTTCAAATGGACATCAAGGAATTCTATCCATCCATAACAAAGGATATCTTAGATAAAACCTTGAACTTCGTCAAAACATATACAACCATCACAGACAAGGAATTAGAACTATCCTTCACTGCCGCAAGTCGCTCTTGTTTTTCAGTGATAATGCGTGGAAGAAAAAAGCCTCACATGATCCGTTTGATCTAACAATGGGAAGCTTCGATGGAGCTGAGGTCTGTGAGTTAGTTGGTATATTCATTCTACATAAGCTCGCCACGATTATGAACAAAAAAGACACAGGACTATACCGCGACGATGGTTTTATTGGTATTACGTAATTCAACCAGGAAGACTGCAGACATCAAACGTAAAGAAATCATTAAGATCTTCAAAAACATTGGATTCGATATCGATATCAACACTAACCTGAAAATGCTTGACTCTCTAGATGTTACCCTAGATTTGACCACCGGCACTTTCAGACCATATAAAAAGCCAAACAACCACCTGCAGTATGTTCATACCTCGTCAAACCATCCCGCGAACATACTGAGACAACTTCCGACCTCCATAAACGATAGAGGAACTCTTCGAATCAAGCAATTTTTGACCAGGCTAAAACAGAATACGAAGACGCTCTCTGAAACAGCGGTTACCGTACGCAGAACCTATCCTAAAAAAAATCTGAAAAAAGCAACTACCGCAAGAGGAATAGGAAAAGAAATATCATATGGTTCAACCCGCCCTTTAATAAGGATGTATCAACCAATGTTGCGAAATCATTCTTGAACCTTATTGATAAACACTTTACGAATAAAAACACCCTCCAAAAAATTTTGAACAATGTAAAAGTCAGCTATAGCTGTACGGAAAATATACGTTCCATCATCAATTCTCACAACAAGAAAATTACGTCACGTGCTACAGCAGAAATTCCTCAGTTACATGTCAAAAGAAGTGAACACAGAAAACGTAGACGCCATTTTGATTAACGACTGAAACATATAACTTGTTATTGAAATGCCGTAACTGGCGATAATGTAAACATGATGTAACAAAGATGGCGGGCGAAGTAGCGTATGCAACATCCCCCTTCCTATGAAATAAAAAACTAAATAACAAGATTGGTGTAACTTTATATCCTCATCTTGTCTTATGACATATCGAAGTCCTTAAATCTTAATGGGAGAGTTATTTTTCGTCTTGTATGTTCTGTGTTAGACTTAGTCACAGTTTTTGGTATTTCTGCTAGTGTCTGTTTCATGGGCGTGATTGATAAATCTGATTGTTCTGTGGTAGTGTGAGGCGAATCACTCGGCGGGCTGACACTCTGTGTTGTTTGGCAATGTTCTGCAGGTTTTGTTGGTTGATACGGAACAAGTACTGGTGTGCGTATAATAAGAGGCTCTGATGGAGCAGCTGCTGGTGTAACATGCACTCTGTTTCGTCTGATGAGTGTGTTGTGGGGTGTCTTCAGCGTGTATGATTGATTGTCAGATTCTATTATCTGTCCATACACCCATGGTTTTCCCTGTTTATGTGGTGGAGGTTTTGCATATACATAAGAACCGACATCTGGTTTAGAGTGTACTGGTCCTGCATGTCGGTCATAGTTGATCTTTGCTGTAATACGTTTATCAATAATCTGTTGTCTTGTGTTGGTGATATCAATCGGTGATGGGATGAGGGCACACTTAGATGTTGGAAGTAGAGTTCTTGTACGACGACCCATCATCCTCTGTGCTGGAGAATATGAATGTCCTTGTTGTGGTGTGTTTCTATAGTGTAGCAGAGCTGTGTGCAAGTCATTAGAGCGTTTCAACATGTTCTTGGTGACTTTTACTGCTGCCTCAGCTCTACCATTTCCTTTAGGATAGTATGGGGCTGATCGAGTGTGTTTGAAATCATAATCTTTGGAAAATGTTTTAAATTCATTACTAATATACTGTGGGCCATTATCAGTATGGCATATTTCAGGAATTCCATGGCGAGCAAAATGTGCTTTGGTGTGTTCGATTACTGTTTGGGCGAGTGTGTTTGGAAGATGGTCAACTTCAATCCAGTCTGAAAAATGACATACAGTCACAAGGTAATCATTGTTCTTGTACTCAAAAAGATCTTGGCTGACAATCTGCCAAGGGAGTGATGGTATTGGTAATGATTGCATTGGTTGTCTTGGTGCCGTATTTTGGTATTTGGCACATTCTGAACATGCATTGCACATGTTGGTAATATCCCTTGACATATTAGGCCAGAATAGTACTTCTTTGGCCATTCTTGTATTTGATGCTGCTCCCATGTGATTAGCATGTATCTTTTGGAGCATTTCTTGTCGAATGGATTCTGGAATTAAGGTACATTGTCCTTTATAAATGAATCCGTTGTTTATTGTTAATTCATCACGAAAATTCCAGAATTGTCTTAAATCCTTGTTTAAAGCTTGGATTTTTTCTGGCCATCCTTGTTGAATCGTAGTGTATAAGTATTGAAAGAGGTTATCACTTTTGGTGGCTGCAAGGATTTTCATTTCTGTTTCATTTTTGAGTTGGTAGTGGTGTTCTGGATACTCAGTTTCTGTCTCTAGACGAAAAATTTCAAAGGAATTGACATTGTTGGTTGATGAGTTAGGAAGTGGTGCTCTTGATAGAGTATCTGCAATGTGCAGAGATGTTCCTTTTTGATAGATAAGTTTGAATTGGTATTTCTGAAGCCGTGACAGCATTCGTTGAAGTCTGGCAGGTGCACGGTTAAGGGGCTTCTTCACAATCATCTCCAATGGTTTGTGATCACTATGAACTTCAATGTCTGGGTGTCCATATAGCCAGTGATGGAATTTGGAGAATCCATTGCATATAGCAAGGCACTCCTTTTCGATCTGTGAGTATCTTCTTTCAGTGTCACTTAAAGTACATGATGTAAAAGCAACAGGTTGCAGTTGTTGATAAATGTTCTTTTGTAGTAATGCTCCTCCAAGTCCTTTCTCACTAGCATCAACTTGAAGTACAACTGGCTTCTTTGGATCAAAATATTGTAGGACAGGTGTTGAAGCTACAATAGATTTGGCTTTGTCAAATGCAGTTTGTTGTGTCTCAGACCAATTAAATATCATGTCCTTTCTGGTGAGTTGAGTTAATGGTTCAATTATGGTACTTAGATTCTGGCAGTATGGTGAAAGGTATTTGATCATGCCAATGAATCGCAGTAGGCTTTGTTTATCATGTGGTGTTGGCATATTCATGATAGCACTGGTTTTTTCGGGGTCTGCTTTAATTCCATCTTGTGTCAATATGTGTCCAACAAATTTCAGTTGCTGTTTTTTGAATACCAATTTCAGTGGGTTGAATTTAATGTTCTTTACTCTTGCTCTCTCCATTAATGCGATAAAGTGTCTATCATGGTCAGCTTCTGCTTCCTCATAGGTATCTCCACAACCATAAACAAGTAGATCATCAGCTATTGGTGCAACACCATTGAGGTCTTCTACTGCTGCCATTATACGTACTTGAAATTCCTCAGGGCCACTGTTGATACCAAATGGGAGGCGGAGCCAGCGGTAGCGCCCATATGTTGTGTGCATGGTGGTCATTTTGGATGAATTTTCATCAAGTGGTATATGAAAAAATCCATCTTTTACATCAATTACTGTAAAACATTTAGCATTTCTAAGTTTATGTAAATGTTCATTTAGTGTCGGCATCTGGAATACTGGGCGTTCAATAGCAGTATTTATAGTTTGGCTAGGGTCTATGCATACTCGAAATTTATTTGGAGTTTCTCTGCAGAGGATATTCGAGCACCATGGTGTCGGTTCGGTTACTTTTGCTAAAATCCCTTCTTCGACATATCGGGCAATGGCAGCTTTCTCCTTTTCACGCTTGCTTAGTGGGACCCGATGTATGGGCATTTGTACAGGTACGACATTCTCTTTGACTTTAAACGATATTGGTGGTTGGAGGCAACCAACGCCGGTAAAACTGTCTTTATAATGCTCAAGGAGTGCCTCCTTGGTGAGTGGCTTTGATAAGTCGATCGATGATTTATTTCTGGCTGTTGTTGTCTGCTTTTTTTGTCTGTTCTGAGTGTCAGTCTGATTTGTCTGTTGAATAGAGAATACATTGTCAGCGTTAATTTTGATTATTCCCATATTTACACAATCCTTTCCAGAAAGGAGAGCTGGTTTTCCTGCCATGATATTCGATGGGAGGACTTGAAACACCAGGGTATGGTATTTCTGATGTTTCTCACATAGTAGGGTGACTTGTCCAACAGGTCTGATAGGTTGTGCATCACCATATGGATGTAGTAAAAAATGTGATTTTTGTAATTTGATGTCTGGGAATTCACGTTGAATAATATCTTGAGAAATTGTGTTGCATGTTGCAGCAGAGTCAATTTGGAACTTGAGATTTTTAAAATGTGAACCAGTATGTGAGCAAGGTAGGTTAGCAAAATATTTATTACCTACTGTTGTGTCCTTTTTTGTGTGATTTATAGCGTAGGTGGTGCTGTAATATAATGGTTGTTCATCTGCATAAAATATTGGCTGTTCATTATTGCTCATAACGTGTGCTGTCTCATTGTGTTGTGGTTGAATCATTTGTGCTTGTTGGTTGTTGTGTTGATGTTGAAGGGCATGTACCGGTCGACTGTGTGGCTTGGAACGCGGTGAAAAATTACCTCTCAGTTGGCTTGCTTTGATTGGTGATGTTTGTTCCATACATACACGTGCAAAGTGGTCATTGCCACCACATTTTGAGCAGGTTCGTCCATTGGCTGGGCAGTCTGTCCATTTGTGCGGGCCTCTGGTATCTCCACACCAGTGGCAAGTGTTTGGCTCTCGTTTAAGTTTCATATCTTTATGTTTCCTTCGTGTCGGTTTGGAGTTTCCTGTACTAGTCCAGTGAACGTTTTCTTCGATTCCTTTAGATATATCGCTAATGAGTTTGTTAGCTATTTTGGCTGATTCCATTGATTTGGCTTCAGCAACAACGTCAGCTAAAGCTTTTGGGGTGCCTTCCGGTTTAAGGTGCGTTTTAAGCAGTTCAGTTCGTATAGTGGTGTCACACAGACCAAATACAAATTTGTCTCGACACATAATGTCTGTAATTTCTCCATATTCGCAAAGACTTCCAGCTTGTCGGATTCGAACTTCCCAGTCTTGTATTGTCTCATTTGTGTGTTGAGATGTATGCCAGAATTTAAACCTATCAGTCATTAATGTTGACCCTGAAGTACCAGTATAGTGGGTGCGAAGTTTGTTCATCCATATCCATGGCTTCTTCTTATCGTTCGGTAAGATAGAAGGTTCAATAGTGTACCTAATTACTTGTAGAGCCTCATCGAGTAGCGCTGATCGTAAGGCTGAAATCTCCAGAAGAGGTTTTTTGTAATGTTCCTCTTTTTCTGTGTCTGGATCCTTTTCCAAATCTCTGTAATCTGATTGAAAACAGTAATCGTGAAATCGTAACTCAAAATTTTTAAAATTTTCTGATATATTCCCAGATAGTTTAAGTTCTGGTCTCTTGTGAGAATTCGTTGTAAAATAAGAGGAGTAATAACGAATAATAGTATGTGTAATCACTTCTGACACCAAGTTACATGTCAAAAGAAGTGAACACAGAAAACGTAGACGCCATTTTGATTAACGACTGAAACATATAACTTGTTATTGAAATGCCGTAACTGGCGATAATGTAAACATGATGTAACAAAGATGGCGGGCGAAGTAGCGTATGCAACACCTCCGTGCAATTGCAGAATTAAAGAAAATTGTCCACTGAAAAGAAAGTACAGAACATCATCCGTTATTTACCAATGCAAAGTCACAGGACCGAATCAACCAACAAAATGCTACATTGGGCTGACCGAAAAAGAATTTAAACAACGATTTAATGGTCACAAGCAGTCCTTCAACAACGAAAAGTATCAAAATAATACTACGTTACCAACGTACGTTTGGTGTCTAAAAGAGCAGAATTTGAAACCATTCTTTCATTGGTCAATCATAAAACGTGTCAAGACGTATTCAAATTTAAAAAAAACGTGTCCATTGTGCCTGCAAGAGAAACTGGAAATCCTTAGTTACGAAAATAAAAGTGAATTATTAAACAAACGAACCGAAATTGTTTCCAAATGTCGACAAATGAATAAATACACCCTCGCAAATTACAAATCGAAAGACTGACAATAGATAATGATTTTCTAATGCCCGTTTCCTGTTTTGTAGTTGCACACTCAATGATTCTTTTGTTATCAATAGTCGCTTTTCAAAGGATCAGATTACACAATTATTTGTATATCATCTTTGTAGAAAAATGTTTTCAAGTAATTATTTGTGTACAGCTGAATATTGTGAAAGACATGAAACTATGAATACTGTAAAGTTAGTTTTTCTTACTCATACATCTGATTATATGATAGCTCCTACGTTTTAATGTGGTAGAGCACTGTTGTTGATGACATTTCATATTCATTTGTTAATATATATATATATAGTAATATTAGTAAAGTATACCAATGTTCACTAAGAGTGCTCAATGTTTCCAGAGCGTTTATAAATCCAGTATAGTATACAAAATAACTAGACAAATTTAGCAGTTACTACTAGTTTCATGTTTTCTTAACAATCTTCAAACTGTATATATATATATATATATATATATACAACTTGTAAATTTACAACTTGTAANTACCAATGTTCACTAAGAGTGCTCAATGTTTCAAGAGCGTTTATAAATCCAGTATAGTATACAAAATAACTAGACAAATTTAGCAGTTACTACTAGTTTCATGTTTTCTTAACAATCTTCAAACTGTATATATATATATATATATATATATACAACTTGTAAATTTACAACTTGTAAATAAGATATACAAAGCGCTACTGGAATATTTTTATTTGTATATTTCCTGACGAGTGAGTAAAATCACGAAACAGGCTTGTCGAAATGGATAGTGTAGTTTTTGATTCTTTCCAACTTATTATATCTCTTATATATATATATATATATATATATGTAGACATATTTATATGGCCCTAAACGATTTTAGTTTTTCTCAAAACTAACTAAAAAAGAAAGCCAAATAAGACAACAACTCCTTTTATTTACCAAATAAAGATAAAATAGCCGTTGTCAAAAAAATAGCGCCAGAGGCTTACGATATGTAACAATTGAAGATTGTTTCAAGTGATATTAGCTTTTTGATTTACCATGAATTAGTTTAACCATGATCTCACGGTCAGACAAAGAAAATCATGCAATCTAAAGCATAGCCAGCACAAGAAACGGTTTACATATACACTGAATGGTTTACAGTGATTCTCGCAAATAGAGGCATGCAAAACGAAATCCGTAACTACAACATTCTGTATTTTGAAATAAGCTGATAAAACAATCCAAGACATGGCTGAAAATTTTAACTATTCTACCGGAAGAGAAAAATAAGTACAAAAAAGGATAGATAAATGCTAAAGTACTACTGGTATGAAGGTATACAAATATGAAATAAAGCCTGATACGAAGAAGGGATATTATCAATATAGGTACACCATTAAAGAAAAAGAAGAATTCAAAAGCTGGTATACATCCGGATACAGGAAAGACATTTCACACAAAACAGGAAATAAAGGAATACTATAATATGAATGGAGTAATAACGCCTGTTACAATAAGCGAATACTTTCCACAAAGCACATCAGTACAGGAAAAGAAAAAAATTTGGATTACGAATTGATAAGAAAATTCTTTAATCTTCAAGTAGCAGATATAGAAGACAACTTTCACAAGTTTGTAACTCGAGTATTCTAATTATCTCCCAAAGCGTTTTCTTTTGGTTACAACTTATTAGTATTAATGATACTATGTTCCTATAAATATGAAACATCAGAGCTAGAATAATGACGAAAGAATCCTGAACAGTAAGATGTTACACATGAAACAAGAAGAGTAACAAGATATCCAAATATGGATCACATGACGTTCAATACGACATCAAAAATGCCATATTGAAAGCAAAAGTCAGATATCTTCAGGGACTGAACTTATTTAAGTGTAGGTTGGGTATAAAGGACCTCTCTGCTGTATCACAAACAAATGACGTAATCCAGAACGTTGTCGAGACAGAGACGGAGATGTTTGCATCTTACTACTTTACATTACAAAAGGTCTGAGAACTTATCTCAATACCACCAATACGCAAAGCTACAGAAATAACCCTGGTATACGAACCAGGAAGCCGTAGGAACTCAAAAACCCTATTCAACAATGCATAGCTTCAGGTTCCCTCTGACCCAAGGGGAGAGTTCCTATTGGGGTTCCAGCTTCTAGTTAAATAATGAAGCTGTCAGCAACAGTACAGTTAATGTCTATTCGGGTGAAAGAGCCTTCTTCTGGTCAATTGCTCGGTAGAAACAATGGTCAGGCAGAAGATCTTTTTTTAGGACAAGGGATGAAAATACCCAACACTTTTAATATGGTGCTGGGAATGTGGAAAGTAACAAAATGGCCACAAAAGCAATGATAAGGTGGAAACTCGTGTTGAGTGGGATCATCACTGGAAGAGTTTATGAATATTTGGCGAATATCTCCACGATAAAAATATATGCTCCAACGAAGGAGAGGGGGAGGGGGGTTATGATATAAAAGAGGATATCTACAGCCAACTTGAAGATACCATTGATAATTATCAATGTTATCCTGACGTTGCTTTGTAGATTATAATCAATAAATAGTCAAGATATGGCAATCCTCATAGGGAACTGGAAATGCAAAGGGTAGGGCTGACCTTACAGGATTATCCAGCATTTCACATGGCTTTGCGGAGAGTAACAATGAGTATAGAGAACGAATGAGTGATTCTGCAATGAGAACGACCTTCATATTGGTAAAATATTCTTTAAACACAAGGGCACTCACTAAAATTCCGGAAGGTTTCGAGACAGAAATACACTGAATGAAATCGACTACATTTGTGAAAGGAGAAGATGGGTTTTGTCCCTCGAAGATGTTCAAATTTCTGAACGAGCCTATGTGTTTTCTTATCATCACCTGCTTGGAGATAAAATCAGGCTGAAGCTGATGAGAATTAGGAGGCTTGGAAGAAGGCAGCATTAAAATAGAAAACTCTTAAACACTGAAATATCAGAGAAATTCCAGGAGCAGCTGCCAAATCTCATTTCTTTCTCTCTTTCTTAATGATGCATTGATACAGAAGAAAAATAGACAACCCTCAAAGAAGCTCCAAATGAGAGTCCCAGCAGTGTAGTAGTGCTCAAAAGGAAGAGAAAGAAAGAACAGTGTATAGCTGAGGATACAAGAAAGTTTATTGATGAATGTCGCAGTTTCTAACGCTGCAGAGGTCAAGCCAGAAAGAACATGGGGAGCAATCCAGAACTACACGAATATTACAGAGATTAACAGACCATTGGCGAGGTGTTGTAGAGTAGACAAGGAACCATGGTTCCAAAAAAAGATAAAGGAAGGGCACGAAGCAGCCTATTGTAATTATGCAGGAGAACTGGTCAAAATCACTAAACAACTTTCTGGGAAGAACAGTTATGCAAACGTATCAAGTGTTGTTTGTTGGCTTTGCAGTCGGGCAGAAAATTAACGTGAGAAAAAACAAGATAGTAAACATCACAGAAAACAGAGCACCACAAATTATTGTTAGAGGCAACCAAACTGAGAGAGAAAAAAAATTTTCATTTCTTGGAAGCTTTGTCCCCAACATTTGTGAGGTTGTAACAGCCATAAACAACAAGCTTGGAAGGGCTGGGTTAACGTTTTAATCCATTGCACACATATTAAATTGGAAGTCGAAGAAAGTCAATATCAAAATCAAGATCCAGTTATATACGGGGATAATCATCTCAATGACACTGTATGCCAGTGTCACATGTACGTGTACGATTAAACTAGAGCAAAAAGCCTTTCCATCAGCAGAGCTTGCCATGGATCCTGGGAGTATCATGGCGAGATAGAGTAAAGAACGAAGAAATACCGAGACGAACAGTTCATAAAAAGCTATACAAGATAGCAGACAAAAGACGGTGGGTTCTAGCTAGATTTGCACTGTGCTTACCACACTGATGGCATTCTTACAAAGCCTCTACTTTTGAATACAACATTTAAAAGGAGGAAACGAGGAGGTAAGTGGTTACAGACCATCCAGTGATGGATGGGTGAAAAACCCACATTCAGCGCCCAGCCACAAGTTAGGAAAGCTGAATACAGGCACGTGTATTGTAGCCACAAGAGTGTGATAAAATAGAAAACCAAATAAAAATGGCAAAATCATTTGAAACCTGCAAGTGGCGCCTCACAACCGATGAGGAAAGGAACATTGCTCAAGCGATTGTTGTTCTATGACAACAATTCATGACTACAGCACTCCGCACTCCTAGCCTCACAGTTAACAATGCATGGAAAGATATCTTAGTAGTAGCACTAAGTCTGGTATATCAGCATTGAAATCAGAATGTATATATAAGTATATATAAGTATATCTAAGTATATCTAAGTATATCTCAGTATATGTAAGTATATGTAAGTATATCTAAGTATATGTAAGTACATATAAGTATATATAAGTACATACAAGTATATATAAGTATATATCAGTAAGTAAGCTTTGATGTAATTTATTTTTTCCTAGCATTTACAAGTAGAAAATAATCGGTTTCCATCAAGGAAACAAGACTTACAAAAGTTAAACAATTGAAAATGAGATAAAAGACAGTAAAACCTGTTACATAAAATAATTAAAGTTTATATAGTCATTTCGAGACCCAAACAATTCAATTTGTGCGGACATTCACTTAATACTAGTCAACAGTGTAAAATATTACAAACTGCGAATATGGGATGCATGCAGAAAGTCTCCTCGTGAGAAACGCTGAGGTCACCAACCTCAGTAGGCCAATTTCTGCAACACTCGCGACATATCATCACTTACAGATCTCATCCCTCTGTGATACTACCTTCCAACCTCCAAATGCCTCCACACTAAAGTCATCAACACGGGTTCTTGTCCGAACCGGCTCTGACTGTTGCCTCCTTCAACATTGAAGGATACACAGATGTGAAGGCAAAACTACTATCCCAGACAACACAAGATTATGACATTGTGTGCCCTCAGGATACACACCTGAAGACCTCCAGCAGAAGACCGGACCTACCCGGAATGAAGCTGATTGCTGAGATACAACATGAAAAATACGGATCTGCCATTTTCACTAGAGAAGACCTCAATGTTGATACAGTCCACACCACAAACCAACACAACATCGAACGGGTCATGGTGTCCCTTCCCAACATACAGATTACCTCTATCTACAAACCTCCTGGGTGTAGATGTGTCTGGACTGAACCACCATCAAGCAGTCTGAGAAAACACAGAATCGTCATTGGTGATTTCAACGGCCATAGCACAAGATGGGACTATGCCGAAAATGACAGAGACGGGGACCTCGTTGAATCTTGGGCACAATCACTTGACCTGACACTAATTCATGACTCAAAGATCCCAAAGTCCTTCCTCAGTGCCAGGTAGAAGCGGGGCTACAATCCCGATCTCTGCTTTGTGACCAACCAACTGTCCCATACCGCTCAGAAGGGGGTCTTATCCCCTATTCCCAAANGTCCACACCACAAACCAACACAACATCGAACGGGTCATGGTGTCCCTTCCCAACATACAGATTACCTCTATCTACAAACCTCCTGGGTGTAGATGTGTCTGGACTGAACCACCATCAAGCAGTCTGAGAAAACACAGAATCGTCATTGGTGATTTCAACGGCCATAGCACAAGATGGGACTATGCCGAAAATGACAGAGACGGGGACCTCGTTGAATCTTGGGCACAATTACTTGACCTGACACTAATTCATGACTCAAAGATCCCAAAGTCCTTCCTCAGTGCCAGGTAGAAGCGGGGCTACAATCCCGATCTCTGCTTTGTGACCAACCAACTGTCCCATACCGCTCAGAAGGGGGTCTTATCCCCTATTCCCAAATCCCAACACGGACCAATCTCCATCAGGTTATGCGCAGCCCTAAGTATATCACACATCCCGTTAAAACGTAGATTTAATCTACGCAAAGCTGACTGGGAATGCTTTAGACAAACTCTTGACTTCATGCTAACCAACCTGCGTCAAATTCCACAGAATTACTCAGCTTTCAAACGACGAATGCACAAAGCGCATGACTCCACATCCCCAGGGGGTGCTGCACAAAGCATCTTCCTGGCCTTATCAGCGACTCAAAACGTCTGCTCCGAGACTATGAGGTAATGTTTAGTTCTGACCCCTTCAATGACCAAACTCTTCAGATTGGGGAGCAACTTCTTTATATGGTTGGAATGGAGCGCAGGACGGCCAGGCAAAACATGACTGAGAACACAGACATGAAAATAAACAGTAAAAAGGCCTGGAGCACGATCAAAGGGCTAGGAGAAAACAAGACCGATCCTCCCAAACAATGCAATGTCACACCCAATCAGGTGGCAAGTCAACTGGTGGCAAATGGACGGAACAAAGAAAAGAGAAGACACAATGGAGTAGTTCTCTTCTCTACCAGACTGCCATCCCAAGACCAGAACATGTCTTACCTAACTCGCCCTTTCTCTGCTGAAGAACTTCACCAAGGCACCAAACACCTAAAATCAGGAAATGCAGCCGGCCCTAATGAAATCCTGACTGAATTTCTCAAGAACAATAAAGAAACCACCTGGATCCTACAGATGTTCAATGCATGCCTCACCACACAGCAAATCCCAGCCATATGGAGAAAGGCAAAAGTAGTTGCCGTACTGAAACCTGGCAAAAACCCCGATGAACCAAAGAGCTACCGACCCATATCACTGCTATGCATCAGCTACAAGCTCTTTGAGAGACTACTACTCACCCGAGTTTGCCCAATAGTAGAGCTCCAACTAACCCCCGACCAAGCTGGCTTTAGGCCAGGGAAGTCCTGAAAAAATCAGTTGTGGAAGCTCACCCAACAAATCGAAGACGGCTTCCAAAAAAAGCTCATAACTGGAGCAGCTTTTGTCGATCTGAGTGCCGCATACAACACTGTCCAACACCGGCTTATGCTTCACAAGCGGTACCATTTCACTCACGACACAAAATTCTGCAATATGATCCACTCTTTGCTATCAAACCGTAGGTTCTATGTTGTACTGAATGACAAGTGCAGACGATGGTTTGATCAGAGAAACGGACTCCCTCAGGGAAGTTTGCTAGCACCAACTCTGTTCAATATATACGCAATCTTTGAGCCCTGCAACAGGTTCATCTACGCAGATAATCCGTGCAATACCAAACAGAAAAGTAACTTCTCTGATATGGGACGAACCATAGAAGATGCACTGGCAGGGATGTCCATATACTACAATGAAAATCACCTAAAAGCCAGCCCCACCAAAACCCTATTCTGTAGTTTCCACCTGAAAAACAGAGAAGCACGCCGACAACTAAATGTGACATGGAAAGGCCAACGAGTCCAAAATGATCCCAACCCAATGTATCTGGGGGTTACTCTTGACCGCACCCTATCATACAAGGACCACATCACCAAGCTCCGAGGCAAAGTGTCTACAAAGAATAACATCCTTCGTAAACTTGTAAATAGCAAGTGGGGCGCAGCTCCCACAACAATGCGCACGACTGCCCTTGGTCTATTCTTCTCAGCCGCTGAATATGCCAGCTCAATGTGGCGCAGATCTAGCCACGCCCGCAAAATCGACCCGATTCTAAATGACACCTGCTGTACTGTAACGGGGTGTTTAAAGCCAACACCTGTAGCCTGCGTCTATGCCCTAGCTAGTCTTGCCCCTCCCAGAATCCGACCAGAGGTTCACAGTCTCGATCAGCGTCAAAAGCAGGAAGATGATAATAGACATCCACTTCATCAGCATTCGACCACCCGGAAGTGACTGTCCTCCCGGAGCAGTTTAATGGACTCCACCCAGCCCCTCACCACCTCCACCGACCTAGCCATTGAGGAGAAATGAATGACCAGCTGGAAGGAACACAGCACGGCAGACTCACGGACAAGCAGAGGCATAGTGCCAACTCAACCACTCGCCAGCGGAAATGAGGTACCGTGGCCAATATGGAAGACCCTCAACAGACTTCGAGTTGTGCAAGGCCGATGCAAGGCCTTTCTAAAAGCGTGGAACATGAGCCCCACCAGTACCTGTGACTACGGCAGTGAGCAAACCATGGCACACCTCCTGTCCTGTAGCCTCACTCCAAAGTGCACCGCCGACGACCTTGCCAATCCCAGCGACGCAACAGTGGCCTGTGCTACTTTCTGGAGTAAAAAGATCCGAGATGATGACAGCCGCGAGACTCGACGACGAAATAGAAGAACTGCGAATATATAATTTATATTTTAAAACTTAAGAAAGTTTTGCAAATTTTCACTCTACAACGTTAACAATCACTTGTGTTTTGTTAATGTGGATATTAATGTCTTTTTCATCAAACCACAGGTCTTTTAAGTAATCTCTAAGGCACTTTGGTACGTATGCAAGTGACCCTACTATGATCGGCATGATTTCAAACTTGTAAGTTGGGTGCATGATTTGCATATTACGAATTAAGGGATCGTAATTGTTGAGTTGCTCCTGAATTTTGCTACTGATATTGGTGTCTGCTGGACAGCTGACCTCTATAATCGAACATGTTTTATTAGTATTGTCCCATCCCAGTAAATCTGGCTTGTCGTGTGGTACTTTCGTAATTGTTCTTATGGGTATGTTCCACCAATTCCACCAAAGTTGTCGATCTTTTTAACGTATATGGGATATCTCGAAAATCTGTATACATGTTCTGGGTGGTTTTTGAATTATTGCTTTGAATTATTGCTTTAAGAATGTACATTGCCAATTCGTCACGTCGGATTGGTTGATAGTATCTAGCAGTATCTCTTATTTCTATTCCTTTCTTGTTTTGTTCTTAAAGCAGTGCTTATCTTTCTGCCTAACAGTTTGGTTTTTTTCAGGGTGTCGCAAGTAATTTCATAACTTTTAAGAAGTTCTTGTAAAAGTCTAACGATGCATTCTTTTTCACACTCATAGATGTATTTAAATAATTTTACGTTTAGAGTTCAGTTTAGGGTGTTGGTTTATAGATACTATTTTGCTTTCGAAAATGTTCTAATTACGTTTAAGTCCTCTACCACCTTTTGTTCTACTGATGTATAACTTATCGACATCACAGTTAGGGTGAAAGTTGCCGGTCATTGACAGAGTTTTCGTTGTCCTCATATCGAATTGTTTGATATCTTCAATTGACCATTCAAGTATCCCTATTGATGGTGTAATGATAGGGACAGCAAAGGTGTTGTGTGTTATCGTTTTGTTGTAGTCAGATAGTTCTGATGACATCTTTTTTACCCTGGTAAGATACTCCTCCGTACTCTTTTCTTTGTTTAATGGACCTTCGTACGCAATATTTTCGTCGGTACTCAGGTACTTATTACTATCTCCTCTATAGAGTGGTGAAATGACCAAACCAATAATTGTTATTGGTTCACCATCAACGGCTTTTCCTTTTTGTATGTGTAGAATAGCACATTAATCAGCCCCGAATTTCATACCTCTGTCATTTGAAAATGTGGTAGTAATATCGAGCTGTTGTTTTAAATCCTTCAAGGTCGTTGAGAATAGTTTATAACAAGAAACCCATGAAATAATGACAGCTACGTTATTGAGTATTCCAGAAGAAAATTTGATAATTTTGCCAAGTAAATTTGCAAAGTCTTCTGCTCTCTGAGACACGTCTGCACTACTCAGAGGTCAGCGTGTAAGTGCGTGTAAGTAAGTAAGCAAGCTTCATATATATATTTCATTTTACTGTAGCATTTATACAATTCAAAAAAGTAATCGGTTCCAAGGACTGAGACAAGACTACTCCTACATAAAAGTATCATATTAGAAGAAAACTGATTACCGATTAAAACTACATTAGGCTCAAAGGCTTCCCACCCTTTGAGAGTTACAAGTTACAAATTCATGATTCACGAATTACGAGTAAATACTAATTGGCCTACAGCATAATGCATTTTAGGTTACATCTGACTTTAACTTACATAAAATAAATTATTTAGGACTTAAGGAAGGTTTTGCAAATCGTAACAGTTCCACTCGTAACTATATTTTGCATTTTATTTATATGTTTCGCCGTTTCTTTCTTCTCGAAACCAAGTTCTTCCATTACTCCTTGCAGACATTTTGGGACATATCCAAGTGCTCCGATGATGATTGGTATCATTTTAAACCGATAGTCGGGATACATTATCTGCATGTTTCTGAGTAGTGGCGTGTAGTTGTTCATCTTTTCGTCGATCTTGTTTCCGATGTTGATGTCAGTTGGGCAGCTGAATTAATTAATTAATAAAGTAAGTAAGAAAATAAGTAAGTCAATAATTAAGTATGTAGGTAAATAAATCAGTCATTAATTAAGTAATTAGGTAAATAATTATGTAGGTAAATAAATAAGTCATTAATTAAGTAATTAGGTAAATAAGTAGTTAAGTAAGTAATTAGGTCAGTAATTAAGTAAGTAAGTAAGCTGTGATATAATTTATTTTTTCCTAGCATTTACAAGTAGAAAGGAATCGGTTTCCATCAAGCAAACAAGATTTACAAAAAAATCCAATTGAAAATAAAAAAAAGTATAGTAAAGCCTACTAGATAANCGATGTGGAAGTCAGTTGGGCAGCTGAATTAATTAATTAATAAAGTAAGTAAGAAAATAAGTAAGTCAATAATTAAGTATGTAGGTAAATAAATCAGTCATTAATTAAGTAATTAGGTAAATAATTATGTAGGTAAATAAATAAGTCATTAATTAAGTAATTAGGTAAATAAGTAGTTAAGTAAGTAATTAGGTCAGTAATTAAGTAAGTAAGTAAGCTGTGATATAATTTATTTTTTCCTAGCATTTACAAGTAGAAAGGAATCGGTTTCCATCAAGCAAACAAGATTTACAAAAAAATCCAATTGAAAATAAAAAAAAGTATAGTAAAGCCTACTAGATAAAATGATTGACGTTCGTACAGCCATTTGTTAGTACAATGGAACCTCTCTAATCGGGAAACCTCCGTCGCCGGCAAAATCGTCCCGATTAATCCGGGTTTCCCGCATGGTTTGGAGTACTTAAGCCCTTCTGCCACGTCAAGGCAAAGCCCTGTAGAAGGGTAGCTCTTAAAAGGACTGTTAATTGTTTTAGTCCTAAAAAGAACTGTGTGTTGATGGACGTCTTTTAATTTTATTCTCGTTGGTGAAAAAGTCGCTGATTTTGGTTTGCTTATTTTGCTTTTCGTGTTGGTGTACCATTTCTTCCATTTCATTCACCACATACAGCAGGCTGTCAATCGTATTCTCTTGCACCAATTGGCTCAAAGTGTTGAGTGTCCTCATCTTGTCCTGCAAAGTTAGAGGCTTGCATGAGTCTGGTTGATCCTCATTTTCATCGTCAATTCTATCTAATCTCGGACGTTTGCGCTCAGACACCTCGCTCAGTTCATCATTTGACAGCTCGCCTTTGGTCTCTAACTCCTTATCCATGTTGTTCCATTCCAAAAACTTCTCTTGTGTCTGATCCTCCGGCAGTGGAACATAAAAAAACGTCACTAAGTTCAGCTGGCTCTGAGGTCACGTCATTGCTCATTTTAAATCCTGCTTTTTTAAAGCAGTTGGCTATGGTTTCTGGTTTGACTTTGCTTCATGCAGCAAGTGCCATGTAAACTGCATCGAGCAGGGTGATGAATCCGGAGACCTTGAGTGAAGATGTAGAGGGATCAGCATCGTGGTCTTTGATGACACGGGAATTGGGTGTTGATCGAGAGATCTTTGAAGTTCTTAATGACTCCCATGTCCATTGGTTGTGTGACGCTCGTGGTGTTTGGTGGCGAAAAACAAACAGTTATCATCTGTAAGTCATTAACTCGAGAGTGCGCGCTGCAATTGTCAATTAATAGGAGAATCTTCCTGTTCTGAATTCTCAATTCGTTGCCCCAGGCATGTAACCAGTCTCTGAAGAGGGCCGTAGTCATCCATGCATTTTTGCTGCTGGCATATTAAATTGCCAACTTGGATAAATCCAAACAATAGGCCGTCCATTGTGTTGCTAATGACCATAGCTCCACCCCTTCTCAGCTCATTGAACACAGGTGAGACTGGTTTCATACCTCCACAGGAGACTACAATGATGACATCTCCCACGCTTGTAACGGCAAATGTGTTAATTGCATTGCTTATGACACGCTTTACTTGCGTGGGAAATTTGAGAAAATTGCTTTTAAAATGTCAAAATAGATAGCAGCCTGGGACAAAATTGTTCCGATTATCCGGTTTGTTTGACCCCATTGGCGAGGTAAAATAAACAGAAAAAATTCCGTTCCCTGGGATTTTGTCCCGATTTGCCGGGTTTCCCGATTTCTAAGGATTTCGATTAGAGAGGTTCCACTGTATTAAAAAAAAGTAAATTCAGAACACAGAAGAGATTGTATGATTGTTATCTGTTTCTACAGTTATAACAACAGAAAATGATAGTGAATTTCTATGAATAAAAAGGGTCTCTGTGGCATTAAAAGTTTAATTTAAAGAAGTGGATACTGTATTTGACCTACTGAACACTCGGATCCAAATAAATGCCCCTACTTTGTGCTTGCAAGCGCCCATACCCAAATAATCTTCCAGGGTAGGATATTGAAAATTAATAAGCGCCCATTAATGTTTATTCGAATAGGGTAGAAATAAAGTTTTTGATTAGTGCTTGAAAAATGGATATTTTCTAACTTTATCTGATGCAATATCTTATGTTATCTGATTTTAAATGTTTTTCTTTTTAACAAGCTCATCAAAGAAAACGTTACCAATTTTGTTCATATTTTCAGTAACATTAATATGTATCGGGAATTACGAGTCCATTTTTACAGTATCTTTTACGGTGGACTTGAAATCTGATGAAATTTATTACATTAGGGACAAGGAATTGCAATAACGGCTTCGACGGCGCGATAACGATAATGATACTTGGCCTGATAAAGTTGGCATGGCCAACTTTATCAGGCCAAGTATCTCTATCCTTTTTGCAGATTACGATCGCATGTACATCGTGCTATTAAGCATCTTGCAGATCTTTATGATAAAACATCCATTCTCTTACCTCAGGTGAGCATTTACCGTTGTACACATGATCTCCTTTAACAACACATTTAATTGATATTTGATCTGGTGCTGAAAAATTGAAATTGGATAGAAAGCGAGGTATGAATGGAAGAACAAGGACCAACTTACTGACCGTGCATCAAGCATCAGCGGTCAAAAATGGAAGAGAATAGAAAGTGCTAGGAAAAAACCTATTCAAGATCACTCTAGAAGAGACCTTGCTTGAAGAATAGATCCAAATCGCCACCTTAAATGTTTAGGTGTGTCGAGGATTTTAATAGCGATAAAAGTGAAAATAGTGCATGACGAATAGTGTAACGAAGCTGACGAGTAAAATGATTTGTTCATCACAAGCACAGAATGGTTAAATCGTTTCATGAAAAGCGTGGACTGTCACTAGATCGAAAAACTACAATTTCCCAGCACGACCCTCAAAACCTCACTGACAAAATAGTATCCAACATGGTGAAATATTATTATTATTAATAATAATAATAATTAATAATAATAATAATAATAATAATAATAATAATAATAATAATAATAATAATATATATACGTCTTTATATACTATAAAAGATAAAAGAGCTATAAATAAACCTTTTTTGTGGTATTCTGATTCCATTAAGCAAATTAGGCATTATCCAGGGAACAGACTTAAACTACTACGCGCATTTATAGAGCAGGAGAGTCTCTTACAAGGGGAACACTGCAGCCAAATCAAAACGGCGGGGAAAAAAGTAGCAAAAATTACAAAAATATATTTCAGCTGATGATTAATAATTGCGGTATACAGTCTATGAAATTGAACATTGTCTTAGTGTTTGGCTAAAGCAATGTATTCCATAGCATACAATTAATTGTATTATGTCTTCAAAAGGACACATGGCAAACATTCTACCTTGCCTGTATGAGACAATTTTTTATTTATAAGCTATCATCAGGAAGCAGAAGCAAATCTACTTTTTGGAAACAAACAAACTTTTTCAAATGTTGTCTGTCCAACTATATTGGTAACAGGTAGCGGAATTAAAGGGAAAATGGGTATTCACGCCAGCCTTGTTTCCGTATCATAATTTAAGTTGTAGTTAAATATACCTAGTAATTCAGCAAATTTCTGTCTTAGCAACAGTATGAATTACTGCCTCTGTAACTAAAAGGCAAAGCGAGAAAGAGAGAGAAAAAACAAGGGAGAAAGGGTGGCCGAATAGATGGATCAATAGATAGATAGATAGATAGATAGATAGATAGATAGATAGATAGATAGATAGATAGATAGATAGATAGATAGATAGATAGATAGATAGATAGATGGATGGATAGATAGATAGATAGATAGATAGATAGATAGATAGATAGATAGATAGATAGATAGATAGATAGATATATGGATGGATGGATGGATAGATAGATAGATGAATAGTTAAATAGATTGATAAATAGATTGGTAGATAGACAGATGATGGATATCCAGATAAGTGGAGAGGGAACAAAGTAGGGGATAAACAGATATGGAAATTAGTAACATTCATTGAGTACTATTGTACAATTTTAAAACACGTGTAGTAAATTACAACAAATATTGTTCCTTTAAGTCACTGGTGCATTTTCCAAAGCAGCTTTTTTCCGGTAGGTTTCCCTTGATACATTTTGATACAATTTATTCAATCTATCCTGGAATGGAAATGAGAAAGAAATGTGTAGTATACACATATAACAACTGACTATTATATTCAATTAAACTAAATATATTTATTTGCTCTACAATTCAGTTATGATAAAGATTAGTGTTCCATATCCATAATGATTTATGAAAAGTAATAATAGTATTAATATTCCCCATTGCAGAGAAAAGCTTCCTATCAAATAGTATACTGTATGCTTTCAGTATACAAGAGAAAATTCTTAAAATTGGCTATTTGCACGGCCCAAAAAGTAGCAATTAGATTTTAGTGCTAATTCACGGAGCACAAGGTTATTGCTATCCTATCTATATTTATATAGCATTGATTGTGAAAACTGCTTCTGTGCTTGGAGAATGCGATGCCCGAATCAAGCCTGTCTGACACCACTACCCATATTAACACTACGTTATGATCTCCTCCAACCTCCACCAGGATGGAAAATAGGGATAGACTTAACCTAAAAATCTGTGTTTTTCTAAATAGAGTTTCCTGTTTCATATGTTAGTAATAAATTACCAGAAATATATAATTTTCTCAATGCTAATCAATTTTTCCAGCCCCTTAACTTTTATTCCAGTCTTTTTTGTTTACCAATTGTGTTAATTTATCCCAACAAATTTTCTATTTAAGTTAAATAATTCCTCCTATAGTTAAATCCTATTGTACCTTTTGGTTCACCAACAATTTTGGTGGTGGAATGCAATTTTTGTGACAGTGTATTCATTTATTTTGTACAAGTTTGTGATAAAAAGTGAGTAGTGATTGTAAATGTGTTTTCTCTTTCTTTCTTTTAAAAGTAGCTGGTACCAATACCCAGAGAACAGTTCTCGGCATATAAATTTTTCTAAGATTTGCAACCCCACCTACCATTGCTCCATGTATTAAAAATTAATTACATTTTCATATCTCTTCTAATATTCAAGTAGTTTCAGTTATACTACAACTGTGCACATGAGACTTCTTCTCTAAACTACCTAGAACTCTATTGCATAAAGGCATTTCAAGGATAAGATTGAACAAGCTGCAATATATTCATTGCTTAATGATGAATTCAACAAGAATACTGGAAATGAAGTGCTAGCTATTTGCTTTTTGTGTGTAAATCAATTGGTCAATATTTAAGAGTGCTTCAATAAACTATCCTGAATCCTCTATCCTCTCTTCATGCTTTAGGGGCAGAAAGTGCTTCTGTCATGAGGTCATGAGTTGAGGTTATGAAGAAGTTGCTACAAGGCATTCATATCGGTATTCCCAGTTTATATATATATATATATATATATATATATATATAAGGTAAAAGAGAAAACTCAAAACTTTAAGTTCTTTTCACAAGATTTGAATTTTCTCTTTTACCTTGTATATTTGCTCGGGTGGATCTCCATCGAGTACTGTAAATGAAAGCATATATATATATATATATATATATATACATTGTGTTGCTTACTGCCTGAACTTAATCATGGCAACTTACCTTGCCTACGTCAAGACTATATCATGCAAAGATTCATTTCTACAAGAATTCCATTTGCCAATTTACAAAAGGTATGCACATTTCAAAAATTACTATTGCAATTTTCCAATCAAACACTGCCATTTAAAAAATAATTGGTCACATTTACTTCATATATTGTCATTGCCATTTGAATTTAAGACTGAAAATTTTCCATTCTTGTGTTTATGGATGACAAGATGATTATCCTTGACACCTTAACCATCACTAATTGGGTTAAAATTATCCCACTGTTATTTGTTGACATTTTTACATTCAGTTGTGTATTTGTTAATTATTGGATTTTTGCTAAACATATTTATGTTTAATCAAGGATTTTATCATTTCATAAATGACCAATATAATTTAATAAATAGTCAAAACCGTTCTATAAATGTTGATTGTCAATTTATTTCACATAACAAAAAATTAACTCTGTATATTGAAAAAAATGTTTTATTTTATTATAGTCTGAAGTATATATCTGATAGTGGTTCAAAGCAATAATTATTCCATTACGTTAATTTCCTTAAAGTATTTGTTTAAGAAACTATATATGGTGAGTTAGTTTAGCAGGAAACAAAACACTGGCCTTCCTTTTATGACTAAACATTAAGTACTCATTTGATTGGAAAATTAAGTTAACATAAAAAAGAAGAAATAAAAATACTGAATACAATTTGATGATTAAAAAAGTAAAAACTCAGGGCTTACCTGGGTATTCTGGAGTACAGTGTTGACAAGAACCACCCTTCTGCGGCAGTTTAATAATTTCTTGATATATGGATCCAGCTCAAATGGTGGTTTCTGTTGTGCAGACAATTTCTCCAGATCTAGAAATAGAAGGGGAAATGATTTCAAATCATCAATGGTAATGTCATCTAGTCTCAAAATGCATAACAGTCAAGCTTCCTTAACCTATGTATAAGTATTACAAAATACCTTCCCATAAGAAATTCAAGTAAGGAAGTTCTAAAGTGATATCAGCTTAAAGTTGTTTCTTCTACCAAGGCAGCAACATATAGAGCATACCTCAAAAACTAATAAGCTTTAGTGAGAACAAATGTGTCTTTTTCTTCTTTCATTGTTCCAGCCATCGGTAGCCTCTTTGATGAATTTTTTCCATTTTAAATGGTTTTATGTTGCCTGTATTAATGCATTAGCACTTTCTGTTAGTTGCCACAGACATTTCCTTCTTTGTCTTCCTCTTGCTCTTTTACCATCAATCTTACCAGTTAAAGACAGGTTTTCCTGGTGTTCAAGTTTTCCTTTTTGCATTACATGCCCAGAAATCTAGCCTGTCTATCTCTGATGTTCTTCAAGATATTTCTTTCCTGGTTAACCTGTCTCAGGACTGCTTCATTTGTTGCTTTTGTGGTCCATGATATTCCCTAAAGAAAATCAAAATGAGATGACCAGAAATACAAAGAACTAGACAAGCAGAAAAAAGAGGTGTAATGAAGCAAAAGAAAATTGGATCAATAAGCAATGCGAAGCAATAGAGGGCAACAGCAAGATAGACAGTAAGACGATACATCAAAAAATAAAAGAGGTAACCAGAAAATTAATGTCAGCAAAAACAAGGTGCCTTCATTCAAAAAATGGTAGAATTCTGATGGAAAAGAAGGACATCCTCAACAGGTGGTCTGAATACATCACTGAATGTATCATGATAATAGAGGTCCAGCACCCAAAATCATTAATGAGGAAGATGCTCCTCATATCTTAGAGAACAAAGTTACAGCTGCTTTCAAAAAGATGAAAAAGGACAAGACAGCAGGATGGGATGATATTACATCAGAAATGATAGTAGCATTTAAAAAGTATGGAATCAAAGAAGTAACAAAGCTCCTCAACATCATCTATGATGCTGGCAAAATTCTGGCAGATATGAAAAAGTCAGTATACCAAGCACTTCATGAAAAAGCAGTCACAGTTGAGTGTGATCAACACTGCACAATAAGTCTTGTGAGCCATCTCACAAAAGTTATGTATCATGTGCTGATGAACAGAATGAGAAATAAAATTCTACCTGAGATATCTGAAACTCAATTTGGTTTTATGAGAGATAAAGGTACCAGAGATGCCATCTTCACTATGAGAACCCTCGCAGAAAGAGCTACAGAAGTACGGAAAGACTTGTATCTTTGTTTTATCAACTACTGCAAAGCATTTGACAAAGTGAGTCATCCAGGTCTATTTGACATATTACAAGGATTTCACTGTGATGGAACAGATCTAAGAGTGCTGAGCAACTTATCCTAAGAACAAGAGGCTACAAGAGTAGGCAATGACTGATTTGTAAAGAATGAGACAGGGCTGCACTTTTTCCCCAGACCTCTTCAATATTTATAGCAAAACAATTTTTAGAAGCATAGAAAATCACGAAGGAATCAAAGTTGGTGGCCAAAATATCAAGAACTTAAGATATACAAATGACACAGTCTTAATAGCTGACTCTGAACAAAAGCTACAAGAGATTCTTACAACAGTCACAAATGAAAGCAAAAACAAACTAATCCAACTTTATGCAAAGAAGACCATGTGCATGTTAATATCAAAGTGACCAATAAGACCAGAATGTAATATTTTATGTAAAGGGCAAAAGATTCATCAAGTCAACACCTCTCAGTACCTGGGCTTCATCATAACATCAGAAGGCAGATGCGACAAAGAAATAAAGAAAATAAAAGCCCTTTCTGAGGGCATTTTTACCAAAATGAAATCCATATTTACCAACAGAAGTATAAGACTCAGCACTAAAATTAACAGAATGAAAGCCTATGTATGGTCTATTCTGCTACATGGTTGTGAATGCTGGATGATAACAAAACACCTGGAAAGAAGACTTGAAGCAGTAGAAATGTGGTACATGAGAATAATGAAGATATCATGGACTGAAAAGACGACAAATAATGAAGTTATGCAAATAGCTGGATACAATCAGATCATTAATGACAACTATCAGAAAAGACAACTAAAAAAGACAACTTGGTCAGGTTGTCAGAGTCAGTGGTCTATAAAAACAAATACTGCATGGCAAAATCACCAGTGTGAAAAGTAGAGGAAGAAAGCGGACTAAATACACCTACAGTCTAAATATCTATGTCACCAAGAAAGAACTGCCAGACAATTCTCTCATCAGGTGAACTGGCAACAGATGGGAATGGAGGGTCATGATTGCTGATGTCTGTAGCAGACCTGGCAACTGAGGAAGAAGTGGAAGAAATTTGCTGACACCAACATTTCAAATGTATTGATCTTTTTTGCCATTGTTAGACTTATCATCCATGCTTCAACATTTCAGTACTCTGAAGCAGGTTTCAAAACTAATATTCTTGTTGGTCATAATGGTCCTTAGTTTGTCAAATGTCGCTTTAGCTTGTGCTGTTCATATTTAAATTTCTTGATCACCCTTGGCATTCCACGATATCCTTGTTCCAAGGTAATTGAATGTGTTCACCTTCTTAAGTTGCTCTCCATTCACCAAAATATTATAGTTGGAACTTCATTTTCTATGTTCTTCGTGATGACCATGCATTCTGTCTTTTTGACATTCAATTCCATGCCTTTTTCTCAGACTGCTGATGTTTGTGACATTCACAAGATTTTGTAACCTTTCTTCTGAGTCTACAATTAAGAAAGTGTCATCAGCAAAAGGAAGGTTGTTGATATCTGTTCCTCCAATGTTATCTCCTGGTTCTCCCATCAGATCTCTCAACATCATTTCACTATAAAATGAGAAGAGATCTAATGATAGTACACAACCTGGCGAGATGACCTGGTGAGACTCCTGTCTTTTGCATATTGCCAGACAACGACACATTAACACAGTTTACTAACCTTTTTTGATTTTAATTCATTTCATAGAAGTATGTGTGGTCCAGTTACTGTCCACAGGGGTCTTGGTCCATGGTCAGATAAATGTTGGCAGATACAGAGAGGTTGTTACTAAGGTATAGCTGGATGACAGAACAGATGTAAACTGTAAACTTAGATTTAGGAGGCTAAGGGAGTACTCAACACCAGCCTTCCATGATGTCTCTCACAGACTGTTGTGGGGAGGAGTCATCTTACTTCTCCTCTGGCTGTTGCCAGAAGGAACAACCCCAGTGCCTATAACAAATGTATGCTTTTATGAAAAATACATAAGTAAATATTTTAAAGCATTTTAATGTATATTTCATTTTATTAATGGGGAAGACAAACAAAACCATGAATCTTAACTCTTTTGTTAGTTTCAAAATTTACATATATATATATATATATATATATATATATATATATATATATATATATATATTTGCTTTTTATGTTTTTCGGTTTCTTTTCAATTATGCACAAATAATCTCACTACCCATGTTTCTGATCTACATGTCATGACAAGTTTTACCCATGTGCTGTCAACCAACAATACTGAAGAAAGAGTGTTAAATGCATTCCAATTACTTCACCAAAGTAAGAATAACAATCCACTCTGCTTGTATTCACTTTCTAGCCAAGTTAGTATGTAGTTTCTTTCCTGTTCTTCCTCCTGATTTGCCTCCATTTTCAAAATGCAAACCCTGTATCCAAACCTTTCCAATCACACTATCAGTGACCTCTTTTACTTTAGTGCAATGTGCCATGAATACAGTTGGTTTTTGCTTTTTCACCACATATCTAACATAATTCAGCCTTTGCTTCAACTACCACAATGTTTCCAGCTTCACATTTTAAAGTCCTTATTTTGCCAAGATTCACTTTCAAGCATTTTTTAAAAGCTCAATTTCAATAGTTAAATTGAATTTCCAGCATCTCCATAAATTCTGGCAAGACTTTTAAACAAACAAATAAATAATACACTTATAAGTAGGTTAATTAAAGAGAAAATACAGACATAAATTAAAAAACAGTTAGTAAAAATGGGCAGGAGCTAGCTAAAGTGATCAAATATGTAGCTTTCTTGTACTACTGCAAGAATATCAAGAAACTGTGCTGTGAAAAAGCAAGATGTATTTTTTTATTTACTCTGGGTTTTGTTATTGCTGTAACTTGCCATTTTGATGGGTTCACTCTACTCTATGTACATTGAAATTGTTCTAAAGTTTTTTACTTAAGAAATCGTACTATCAATTTTTATGCAGCAACTTTATTTACTTCTTTTTCTTTGTAACATATATTTCAAATTGACAAAAATATCAATCAGGGCTGAAAATAAGACATTACAATCCAACTAAAATTGAGCAATAGGTGCTAGAAAGTGATTTAAAGACAGTTTTAACTATTCATTTTTATTTCAAACACCACTTTCAAACAACAACAAAACAATGAGTTTCCAAATGGTTCACTTATTATATTGGCAACTGAATTGTTTATACATTTACAACATGGTTTGCCTATATAAATATTTGTTTAATAGCAAAACTCATACAAGTAAGACTTCTTATTACTTCTACATTCTATATTCTTCCATATTTAAAATAATCTGATTTTTGGATAATGTATGTGGAAATCTTTAACCTGACTATCAATGAGTCGCAAATGTTAACACAACCAAAATATCAGTTTACCAAGGTAATGGAATCAGATAACCTCATTCATCTCAATGAATTGGAGGTAATCAAAATGACAATGCAGGATACATGTGAATGCTGGGAATAAACTGGATAAAATTTTAACTACTATATTATTAAAAGTATTAAGAAATTATATTTACCGGTAGTTCAGAATAACACTGGTGCAAAGAAGACATGCCAAAATAAAACAACTTTATCACAAGCAAGAATTTATAGATTTTGATTACCTCAGAAAACAAACTTTATAGTCTCTCAAAATTTCATTTGTTGTATGAGGATGGGTATCTACTCAAAAAATAAAAATCTTAAAAAGGATCCATTAGTACTTAAGAATCGTAGGGTGGGGTAAAGGACTTTTAAGCATTTGAAAATATCCATGTTTATTGCATCACCCTAAATGGTTTTTAAACAAAAGCAACCATGATAGAGAGTTCTTAGACTTTGCAAACTATCCATCTATGTATAAGTAAAGAGTATGAAACAAATACAAATAGCTATTTCAGAACTGTTATGGAAGCATTGTTCACTTCCATTTCTTGTTTAAACATAGTATTTTGTGTACTAGTAATCATCATCATACTCCGTTTAAGGTCCATTTTACATGCTAGCATGTGTTGGATGATTTCTTGAAATTGACTTCCAAGTTATCCTATCCTTCACCAGGTCTCTGCTGACACCTTTTTCTTTCAGATCCATCCTTATCACTTCCTCCCATGTTTTCTTTGGTCTTCCTCTACCAGTGGTTCCTGTCACCTTGATTGTTCTGCATCTACTTGCCCAAGCATTCTTGTCCATTCTCTCCACATGACCAAACCAACGAAGCCTCCTATTCTGCATACAGCTGCCAATACTGTCCAGATTCAATCTCCTTCTGAGTTCATTAGAACTGAGCCTGTCCTTTAGACTTACGTTGCACATCCATCTTATCATTCTCATGTCATTCCGCTCCATGCGGCTGACATCTTCAGCTTTCACTGGCCAAGTTTCACTGCCATACATCATTGTGCTACGTACACATGCCTGGTAGACTCTACCTTTGGTAGGTAATGGCAGAGCTCTGCTGGTTAACAATGGCATCAGCTCCCTGAACTTACTCCATCCACTGTTAACCCTTGCTGTAACACTTGCACCAGCTCCCCCCTCGGCTCCAAGGGTGTCACCAAGGTAGCAAAACTTCTGGACAACCTCAATATCCTCATCCTCCAAATGCACTTTATGTAGGTCTAAGTCACAGGTTGCCTCTCCTTCTTTGCACCTCTTGCAGCTAAAACGGTTAGTTTCTGTCAGTTTGCCCTTTATTCCACTGCACCGTTTATGTACCCAGTGCTTGCAAGTACCACAATAGATTGAGTTGCTCCCAACTCCCTTCCCACAGACTGAACAGGGAAACTTTCCTTTCTCCAATGGCTTTCCTAAATTGCAACCACTGACCATCACTTTTGTCTTGCCCATGTTCACTCTCAAACCTTTACCTTCCAAACCCTTCTTCCAAGTCTCTAACTTAGCAAGTAGACCATCCAATGTCTCACAGGAGAGAACCAGGTCATCTGCATATAGCAATTCCTCTGGGCAACCCTTTCGAAACTCTCTTGACAGTGCTTCCAAAACACAAATAAAAAGCAGTGGACTTATTACAGATCCCTGATGAACTCCAACACCCACACCAAAACTCTCAGTATAGGAACTGTTGACCCTTACCCGACTTTTAGCATTTCTGTACATTGCCTGAACAACCTTAATCAGCCATTCACTTACTCCTAGTTTCCGTAAAGCCCACCAAACAACTTCTCTTGGCACTCTGTCAAAGGCTTTTTCCAAATCCACAAAGGCAAAGTACAGCTTCTTGTTCTTCCCAAGGTACTTCTCTTGCATTTGTCTAAGGATAAAAATGGCATCAATAGTTCCTCGTCCAGGCATAAAACCAAATTGCATGTCATCAATGTTTATTTCAATTCTAATTTGTTTTTCCATAACTCTTTCAACAACTTTCAGGACTTGGTCCATTAACTTTAATCCTCTGTAATTATCTCTTTCTAGAGCTTCTCCTTTTCCTTTGTAACAATTGATAATTGTACTTATTTCCCAGTCCTCAGGAATGACACCATCTCTTATGATCTGATTTGTTAGATCAGTGATCATCTCTATACTTCTTTCACCTGCAGCTTTGACCATCTCTGCCACAATTCCTGAATGACCAGCTGCTTTGCCTTTCTTCATTTTCTTTACAGCTTCCCTCACCATTTCTTTCTCAATGAAAATGGCTGGTCCAGATACTGTTTCTACCTCTCCAAGATTTTCTCTATCCCAAGAAAACTCTGTGTTCAACAATCTCTCATAATAGCACTTCCAGGCATTCTTCTTTTCAAGTTCACTTGTTGCAAGTTCTCCATCATCATTCCTGATACACTTTTCTCCAATGATATCCTGATTAGTCTTGATCATCTGCTTAGCTATCTTGAATACTTCATTCTTCTGGTCATCTCTACACATTATGTCTGGAAACCTTCTTTTCTCGGCATCCATCTTTGCTTTGTAGATTGCTTGCCTAGCTACTCTCTTGGCCTCCAGATACCTTTCTTTGTTAACTAACCCCTTTTTCCATTGACTCCACAGCCTTCTCTTCTCTTTCACATAATTTTCAACAGAAGTATTCCACCACCATGTCACTCTATGACGTGGAGGCCCTTTTGTCCAGCCACAGACTTGGTCTGTGGCTTTTAAAAGTGTATCCTTGATCTTCTCCCATTGCTCTTCTACACTTCGTAGGTCTTTTCCTGGACTAGCTCCCACAATTCCATTCACTTGATCTTCAAAGGCCTGCTTTACTTGTCCATCATTTAGTCTCCACACCTTTCTCCTTGGGATATACTTTCTTTTCACTTTATGTACTTTCTTAATCCTGAAGTCACAAATTACTGGCTTATGCTGGGTCACAAATTCTTCACCGGGTATCACTTTTACATCTTGCAAATACTTCCTGTCTTTTGTCTTTACCAAAATGTAGTCCACTTGAGTCATAGCTGTCCCAGACTCATAGGTTACCAGATGGCTATTCCTTTTCTTAAAAATAGTATTCGCCACCAACATGTCCATGGCAAGTCCAAACTCTAGAATTCTTTCACCCTCCTTATTTCGGTCACCATATCCATTTCCTCCATGGACTCCCTCAAACCCAGATGCTGTTCTTCCAACATGGCCATTTAGATCACCTGCAATAGCAACAATTTCTTTCTCTGCCAGCTTACCAGTGACTGCAATGAGACTGTCATAGAATTCATCCTTGACTTCTTCACTTAAGCCACATTGTGGTGCATACACTGATATTGCTGTGAAGATTGTCTCACCTATCATCAGTTTAATCAGCATAATTCGATCATTTATGCGTTTGACATCAATCACCTTGTCTATCCATTTCTCTGCAACAAAGATACCTACACCACCTGTGCCTTTTCCATTACCAATCCAAAACAGCTTGTATGTTGCCTTTTTCCCTTCTATCATTCTTACAGATTTCCCTCTCCATCGTGTTTCTTGGATGCAGCACAAATCAATGTGTCTTCGCTCAAGAAACTCTGCTACTTCACCAGATCTACCTCTCAAACTTCCCACATTCAGACTACAGAGTCTGAAGCTTGTCATCACTTCCTTCGGTTGATGTAGTAGCTTGATAACGGTCTGATTTTGCCTACATCGAGCAAAGGTCCTACCGTGCGCGACACCTTCACTTAAATTAGTTCCAGTCTCATTTACGCAGTTATGCAAGATATCTTTGGATGTCATTTCATGGTATGACAAGGCAGTGTTTTTATAGGCCGGATGCCCTTCCTGACACCAACCCATTAAGGTAATGGGGACCAGTGTTTTTATTGAGACACCATCTCTAGGTGATTGCCATCCAAGGCTGAAGAGCGCTTCACCTGCCCATGAGAGAAAGTCTATAGCCCACCAGTCCTCAAACTGGTATTTCATGCTTGAATGAGACCAAGCATGTTAGTTCTTTATATTAGTTCAAATTCAATACCATTAATCAATCTTCTTAATATTATATATAAATAGTCCTATACTCTGCATGATGACAAAACATGTTACCTGATGTAAGTTGTTCTATATGTTCCCTTAGCCGAACTTGACTTTGCCTAAAAGTAAAAAAAAGACATATATAGGATTCAATATTTCTGATTTCCTTAATTACATTACCATCAAGCTAATTGAAGCCCGTTGGACTATATCATTTTTCCTTTCTTCATTACCAACAGACCACACTTTTTAATCCTGAATTTCATACCAATATTGTTGTTGGAAGACCAAAGAAAACATGGGAGGAAGTGATAAGGTTGGATCTGAAAGAAAAAGGTGTCAGCAGAGACCTGGTGAAGGATAGGATAACTTGGAAGTCGATTTCAAGAAATTGTCCAACACATGCTAGCATGTAAAATGGACGTTAAACCGAATATGATGATAATGATGATTGTCACTCACTATTGTTCTAGTCTCCAAACTTCTTACTTGAGAACAGTGGTTACCTAACTCCCACACATCTTTTATCACTGTTTTGAAAACATGACAAAGTTTGAGAATGTACAAAGTATAAAGAAGTCAAGTAACTGCACATATCCAGTAAATATTTTTACAAACCACTCTCAACCTTACTACTGGCATTTTATCATTGTGGTTTAATGCTCCCACTGTGGAGGTCAATTTTACTTAGATTTTGTAGATCTGTATTCTACTTAACAATATTGAGGGCTCTTTATTTTTTCTTTGTTAACAATTAATATCAATGTCCTCCATGTATCATCTACTATGTCTATCTGCTGCTATTGTTAACATTTTGCTTCTTCAACCGACTTAGCTATTTCAGATTTCAAAATATGTAAGCACATCTCTATGGTCTTAATTTTAACGTATGGTGGTAATTTCAGTGCAATTATTTTAGGTCTCAGCTCTGGTTTACTCAAAAAAGCCCTTATAGTTATGCAAATATAACCACCAAAACCATAGGAGTTTAAGACACTATTTTTTTGAAAAATGGTAATCAATTTCCAGTGTACTATTCCTCTGAGAATACTCAAAGAATTGGTGCTTTGCCTGCTTTAATGTTTCATAACATTGTATCTCATTTTTGTGTGCAGCAGCATATATTGTGAATCCTTTGGAAAGCATTTGCATAGAAACTTAAGAAAGGTTCAAACAGTTTCTTCAGCTTTTATTCTTTATTTCTTTTCTTTTATTTTATTTCTTTATTTTCTTTTATTTCTTTATTTTCTTTTATTTCTTTATCTTCTTTTATTTCTTCAGCAAGTCGTCCAATTTCAAAGGCCTGTTGTAAACAAAGTCATGTTTAAGGAGTTTGCACACAACCTGCATGTAAGACAAAGGCATGTAGCAATATTTCCCATGGAGATTAGTTGTTAGGAAGAAGTGATGGGTGAACTTCAGCATAGTTTTTCTACAATGTAAGAGTGATTGGTGGGTTCTTATCACTTAAGAGTTACAGATGACGAAGTATTTTGCTAGCATTCCCAGTATTTGCTTTTCTGATATATTTGAAAAGACTCATTCAGATCAAAAAGATTTATAAACATCGGCAAAGATGAGTCATGATAACCTAGTAGATTAAAAGAGTGCTTGAAAGTTAATAAAAATTGCAAAATGAACTGGCTTTAAACTAATTTGAATGATTATAGGAACCACACGTTGTACTTCCATAGTCGGAATCGGATCATTTAGGAAGCATTTCTTTTACTTTTTTTCTCGACACAACATTAGTTTCAAATAATAGTTGCTTATCGGTTAATCAAATATATACTATAGTTATTTAAAGTAAATGCTGATAAAAAATAACAATAGGTAATGGGAGAGATTACTAATAATTGATTTTTTATTGAATATTGTGAGAAGAAAGAAACTAAACGCATTACCACTTTCACAGCACAGATTATCGTTCATTAAACTCATTTAAAAAATGAAACCACTCCGACGGGAAATAGTGTTTAAACACCTATGAACTATGGTGTAAAAAACTGAAGCCTCGCCAAATTTTAACAGGGAGGCAAGAAGAAATTGAAAATTTTATCAGAGGGGCAAATTCACAATTCAAACCACAACTATGGGGTTTACGCTGACACAAATATTTTCGGAAACCGAATGAAGCATGGGTCGAGAAATAAGGTTAGATGTAGATTATATTTTAGATAATTTTCTAGCAAAGTCGCGCAGAAATACTGGATGCACATTTCTGTTAACTCCGTAACCAAAGAACTTGAAAACCCCCTTTGCCTCGCCTAAAAATGTCTGTGCCATGGACTACATCAGACTGCTGATCTCAAGTTTTAGTCTAGGGATTGGGCCTAAACACCCAGAAATCAGTCCTTGTATACAAAAACAAACACTTTCTATTGATAGGCAGTGGGAGCTTTTAAGTGCTGTACTGAATTTTTTGAAAAAGTATCTTAATTAGACTAGGTATCAGGTGGGTGAGCATTTCCTACTCACCTCACGTTGAATACTTGGGTGTCAACTTCTTCAACAGCAGGTTGAAACAGTTTCAAAATACCCTCTGTCAGCTCTTCTTTGAGACGTATATTACTGTCTAATTCTACCTGTGATCCTGACTCCGTGTTCCTTGTTTTTGGTTCCATTGAATTTCTTTTCAAAGAGAGAGACCAAAATTGTTTCGATTTCCAATAATTTGTTGATTCAGAATAACAAATTCGCTGAATGATGAATTGTCCTTATTAAGCCTCACTTTAAAATCAAGAAGTAATAAACTGTTTTCAGAGCGAGGAATTGTAGAAAAGTACAATCAGTTACTTGAAGACACGAATTTGCATAAGTTAACATAAATAATAATCATTAATCTTGGGGCCAGAGTTCAAAGTACCCTAAAATATCGCATTAAAGCGCCGGGGCCTATAGCTGGATATTTAAAATTCTGCATTTTCAAATTTAGAAAATAGGACCGCCTTATAGGCGCCCGATGCTTATATCTTTTTTGCTGAATACCACTTTGAATTACCTTATTCTTCAGCCCTGTTTATAAGGATTCTGTAGAGTAAGCAAAAAAAATACTGTTTTGGGATTCGTAACCTCAGAAATATCACAGATTAAAAGATACAATGGAACTATCTATAGGTCTATAATAATGCCCTCGTCATTTTCATCAGACACAGATCCTTCGTCCTCGTCAGACAGAGCCTTTCTTCTCGTTCTCACCGTCTGTGTTATGATCTTCATCTTCGTAGATTTCATTTGAAACATCCTCGTTCGCCTCCCCAAGCTCCAGCAACATTTCGTTTACCTCTAAGATTACTTCTATAGGGACAGCTCGATTCAAAATCGTATCACGCAATCGTGAGTGAAGCTTCTGGTAATCACCATTTCATTCGATGTATCCGCATTGCTGAAATCCACTGAGGATGAGTGCTGATTTTGCTTCTGACGTCCAGGTTTCAAATACCCACTGGAAAATCGTTTCGTAAGATACACGGCGACGTTTTCCCTGGTTGATGAATTCTTCAGTACCATCTCTCTTTTAGAATATCTTCGAATAGCTTATTGACATGCGTGTCAAGAAATTGGAGCAATGGAGTCATTCCACAATCGGTGATTTTACATTCTGTGTTGTATCTCGTTAAAAATTCAAGCACATCTCCCAAATATGATTTGGCCCAATCCATGATCAGAAGAAATTTCTGCTGTTGGAAAAAACGTCCTGGTCGATTTCTCCACTGTTCTGGACAGTAGAGATTTCGCATAATACTTCTCTTCATTGTGCCTTACTTCGTGTCTTCAATCACCATTCCCTTAGGGAATTTACCTTTTGAGGCCTTGGTTAGGATTTTTAAAATGACCATTGGTGGCAATGATATTTTTTCGTAATGATAATCAATTTTGCGTACTCCAACAGTTAACAGCGATAAATCACAATTTTTCATTGCCAGTGGTTTTAACTTTCACTGTTTTCACCCCTTTTAAATCAAAAGTGGTGGAGGATGGCATATCGAAATAGCACGGGGTCTCATCCATATTTATTATAATGTTAAAGCCAACCTCACCTCCACGTGGTGTGCCCTGGATAGGAAGTCTTGCGACTTCTGAACTAAAGAGGCTCTGGCTAGGGAGTAACAGCCTGAATTTCTGTTACCGGAGAATGAGCTCCCCGTTAGGTGCAGGGTGCAGGGCCCACCGGCGTGTGGACAAGTCCCGACGCTCACCAAATTGCTCAGCCAGGAATGGGTTAAAAATCCCTCACTGCCTTGTGAGTAGGTATTGGGTTACCAAAGGCTAGACAGACCGCCGATAACTGTGGTTGCTGTCTGCAAGGGCATGTGGCTGTAAAAAATCCTGCCAAGTTCCAAACATGCGGATCACAAATCGAAAATTCATACCGAATTTGTCGAGGCCCGGGTTAACAACGATCGCCAGCACTACTGACCAGCAGGGTGGTACCGGAAACTATGCTACTGTGGAACAACGAAAGAAAAGAGTGAAAAGAAGAGGAGACAAAAAGAGGAAGGAAAAGCGCAAAAAGAAGAAAACCAGGCAGATGACCTTGAGAATAGGTACATTGAATGTGGGAACAATGAATGGAAAAGGAAGGGAAATTGTAGGCCTGACGGAAAGAAGACGGATTGACATACTATGCCTCCAGAAAACAAGATAGAAAGGGAGTAAGTACAGGCAACTTGGAAATGGATACAAGCTAGTATACCATGGAGCAGACAACAAAAGAAATGGTGTATGAATTGTGCTGAAACCCTGTTATGCAGATAGTGTTTTGGGAGTGGACAGAATATCTGACAGAGTGGTGAACCTGAAAGTAGATGTGAATGGGACACTACTAAATGTGGTTTGTGCATACGGACCACAGGTGAGATGTTCACAGGAGGAGAAAGACAAGTTTTGGAGGGACTTGGACACCATATTCATGGGGATACCTAGAAGAGAGAGAAATGTGATTGGAGCTGATTTTAATGGGCATGTGGGAGAAGGGAACAGAGGAGATGAGGAGGTGATGGGTCGACATGGTTTTGGAAGGAGAAATGAGAGGGCCAAGAGATAGTAGACTTTGCTAAGAGGGTAGAGATGGCAGTGCTAAACACTTACTTCAAGAAAAAAGAGGACCAAAGAATCACCTATAAAAGTGGTGGAAGGAGTAGTCAAGTGGACTACCTAGGCTACA
>RDPX01000160.1:1050589-1061665 GCA_003991215.1 Morbakka virulenta
CAAAAGGTTGGACCTCTAGGTGAAATAGTGTTGCTGGGACAAAAAGGGGATAAAGGAGGCAGGACAGATAAAGGAGGGAAATAAAGGAGACAAGGGTGAAAAGGGTGATACAGGACACATGAAGGCAACCCTGGGGTTGTAATTATTCAGTCAGACTGGCGAATTTAATCAAGGTCAACAGCCATCAGTTTAACGCCTATGAAATTGATATAGTAAAGTATAGTTCAGTTTAACCAGAAATACGAGTTAAAACATAGCGTCGAGAATTTAGGTTTTGCTTATGCTTTGGCTCTTAAAATTAGTGATAATGAAACAGTTCAAACATCGATGTTGATGCCACAGGCCCTAAAGTTTGGAACATCTCCTAGACGTAAATAGAAAATGAAGTGGGATATTATTGATAATTTAAAGTTAACAGTGACTTTTCTTCGAGAAGATAAAAAAGAAATGATTTCCGTCAGATAAAGAGCCTAGTTGGCATCTGTATAAATGTGCGGGGAAAAAATGTGATCTCATGCATATAAAAATGGCAGAAAGAGTTGATAAGTATCCAAAATATAACCTGTATTCCACGTTAGATAAAACATTTAATTTTAGGTTACATCATATTGTGCGATTAAACGATGAGCTTGTAAATGAAATAAACACTCGAAAAGCTCTTGCTAAAAATATCAACGAGCGGTATATGTATTGGACGGTGTAGATAGTGGAGCAACAGTAACAGCAGTACTACTTGGTGGTGTCAGCACTGGTTTACTGTTCTCTATAGTTAGTACTCCAACTCCACCTATCATGTTGGGTATTGCACCTGGTTGTGCTATAACAAGCATATAGGCTAGTAGTTGAAGCATGTACATATAAGATAGTAGTTGAATTTGTGTTCTCTCAGTAATTGCTCAGTAAAGCACAAAGTTAAACTATTCCGCATTAATTTGAAACGAGCAATAGCAACGCAAACATTGAGCGCAAGCCTATGCATACTGACAAGCATATATTTAAAAAAAAAATCACAAATCCACATCAGTCAACCGTATCGGAAGTGTAAGAAATTATATATATATATATATATATATATATATATATATATATAGCTAATAGTGCTTACTCTATAATTGCAAGCTGAAGCACAAATGGACCCTACAAATCAAATTGCATATCTGTAGGGCCGTAAGAGACAAAAGCAAAGGCATACTTGTGTTCCATAGAAGCAAGCTTGCTTTTACCTTATGGTTTGCTAAGGGCAGTTAAATACACCACGGAGACTGCAAGGCTAAAGCCAGTGTGAATCCAGCGCAGCGACCCCAAGGTTAATGACGGTTAAAATTACATCAGCGGATTTTCAGGGCTAAGGCGCGTTTGAAAACAAAAGACGCCCGTCCGTTAAATATTCCCAGTTAGTTTTAAACGATAAAGAGTCTCGGTATAATTGAAGGCAAGCCTGTGAATGCTGGCCCGTATTCATTTTTTAAACAAACCAAAAGCCCACATCAGTCAACTATACCGATGGTGTGAGAAACTATATATATAGTCTAGTAGTTGAAGTTGTGTTTTCCAAGTAATTGCACAGTAAAAAACGGGAGCCTACATAGCAAATTTGACAACTATACGGCAGCAAGATTCAAAGGCAAAAGCACACTTGTGTCCCGTTGAAGCAAGCCTCAAATCAGCGTATGCATTCCTACGGACAGTTAAATACACCACGGGGAATAAGTCTGAGGCTATAACCAAAGCCCCTTGGAATAGAGCACGCGGATAGAAAGCTAATGCCCGTAGATATTACGGTCAGGGGTATTGCAATTCTAGGGCAAGTTTTAAAAGAAAACATGACCGTCCGTTCAATATTAGCCGTTAATTATAGACACGTAAGAGCCACGGGAACAGTCAGGGTCAGCCTGTGCATACTGGCCCGTATACAATTCATGAAAAAAATTACAACTTCACATCAGTCAACTGTTCCGATGGTGTGAGAAATTATATATATAGGCTAGTAGTTGGAGTTGTGTTTTCCCAGTAATTGCACAGTAAAGCAAAACGGGACCCTACAAACTAATCTTAACAACTAAACGGCTGTAAGATTCAAGGGCAAAAACACTCTTGTGTCCTGTTGAAGCAAGTCTTAAATCACCGGATGCATTCCTACGGACAGTTAAATACACCACGGGGAATAAGTCTGAGGCTATAACGAAAGTCCTTCGGAATGGAGCACGGGAATAGAAAGCTAATTTCCGTAGAAATTACGGTCAGGGTTATTGCAATTCTAGGCCAAGTTTAAAAAGCAAACATGACCGTCCGTTCAATTCTAGCCGTTAATTATAGGCACGTAATAGCCACGGGAACATTCAGGGTCAGCCTGTGCATACTCCTCCGTATGAAATTCTTGAAAATAATGACAACTCCACATCAGTCAACTGTTCCGATGGTGTGAGAAATTATATATATATATATATATATAGGCTAGTAGTTGGAGTTGTGTTTTCCCAGTAATTGCACAGTAAAGCAAAACGGGACCCTACAAAGCGAATTTAATAACTATACGGCTGTAAGATTCAAGGGCAAAAGCACCCTTTTGTCCTGTTGAAGCGAGGCTCAAATTACCGTATGCATTGCTTCGGGCAGTCAAAACACTACGGGGACTAAAGCCCGAGGCAAAAGCCCGTTAGAATAGAGCACGGGGATAGAAAGCTAATGCCCGTAGAAATTACGGTCAAGGGTATTGCAATTCTAGGCCAGGTTTGAAAACCAAATATGACCGTTCGTTCAATATTGCCCGTTAATATTAGGCAAGTTATAGCCACGGGCACATTATGGGCAAGCCTGTGTATACTGCCCCGTATGAAATTTTTAAAAAACATCACAAGTCCACATCAGTCAACTGTACCGATGGTGTGAGAAACTATATCTATAGGCTAGTAGTTGGAGTTTTGTTTTCCCAGTAATTACACAGTAAAGCAAAACGGGACCCTACCAAGGAAATGTAACAACTATACGTCTGTAAGATTCAAGGGCAAAAACAGCCTTGTCTCCCGTTGAAGCAAGCTTATTGTTGCCGTATGCATTGCTACGGGCAGTCAAATACACCACGGGGACTAAATGCCGGAGCAAAAGCCCGTTAGAATAGACGCAGGGATAGTACACTAATGCTCGTAGAAATTACGTTCAGAGTTATTGCAATTCTAGGGCAAGTTTGAAAATTAAACATGACGGTCCGTTCAATATTCCCAGTTTATTTTAGGCAAGTAATAGCCACGGGAACATTCAGGCAAGCCTGTGCATACTGGTCCGTATGAAATTTTTGAAAAAAGTCCACATCAGTCAACTGTACCGATGTTGTGAGAAAAATTCGTGAAAGGTGACACGTCTTTAAGGGGTACGCAGCTTTGTTAAAATACGCTATCCATAATGGAGTTGTAATGCCTGTGTTAGTGATTGTCGATGTAAATATTTTTGAATAGTATTGTGTGCTACAGAAGTAAAAGAAGGTTTGAAGTAGCGAAGATCTCTTTTCAGAACACGCTTTACGTGACCCCAGAAGTCGGGTCGAAATGAGAATACCATGGTCAGTGTGGCTTTTATGGGAAGAGGGCAGCTTGTGGCGATGTAAATTGACAAGTTATTTGATTTCAATGATAGAGGCGTTACCTTTTGATAGTGACTTCAAGTCCTTTTTATTCTGTTTACTGTGCGTTCCTGATATATCCTTTGGAACCCTCTGTTGAAGCTTGTATTTGTAGCTCCTCTGGTGTCTTTAAAGTGCTTAGAAATTGAATTGTTAATAAATCCAATTTCAGAATCAATTGTTGATCGGTTATATGGGTTATATGGGTAAAAATAAGATATTTTTTCACTACTGGCAGGAGAGTGTTTAACGTTCCAATCACTAGGTATAAAGACCTTGGAAAAGGCAGAGCAGAGGAGGAGATGACCTGCAACTTGTGAATGAAGTTACAGCTTCTAAAGATTACTTTCCCCTTGTTAGTATTAATTTTGTAGGGCTTTCGGTTTGTTTCGTTAAGAATACGTCCTCTCAGGGTCCATTCTTCAGACACCTAGTCTTGAATGGCCACATTTTAGCTTGGCAAGAATATTTCGATTGAGACTTTTGACAATTTGGGAAAAGAATGAGTGTAAAAACAGAGAGCGGCGGGACACATTTACAGTATATTTCCTTCTGTAAACATTTCAAACAAGCGACTTTGTGTGTGTGTGTGTGTGTGTGTAAGCTGCTGGAGACCAAGTGAGTAGGCTGCACCGGAAATATCTCTCCCAACTACAGGGGCGTCGAAGACGCACATTTCCTGGTTGGATTTTTAACGAAATTTCTCCAAATCGACGACGAACCAGATTTAAAATCACATGAACGACGAGATCGATTTCTTCAATGGTACGGAAGAACAGCTTGAATCGAAGGCTATTCGTTACTAACTGGTCAGAAAAATCTGGCTAATCAGCATCCAGGCATCACCACGTGGAGGTTGCCTTCATGGACGCCCAGTTTCCAGACTACTTCCTCGATGTTACAATTAGCACATTATAGAAAACTATGTAAGTTACCAAAAATGACTCATGGAGTAAGGTCACTACGTCAAAAGCAATGCCTTTGGAATTCATTGGTTAAAAAGAAAAAATAAATCTTTAAGTATTTTGTACAGTTATTTTATTTCTTTTGTCATCTCATCCTTGTTTTACTTCATACCAACTAACATATCTTTAAGCAATATCATAGTATGGTAAATCAACTTTCAATCTACAGTTGAACCTCGATTATCCATACGCCGATTATTCGAATTTCGGATTATTCGAATTTCGGATTATCCGAACAAGACCTTCCGGTTCAGGTAAATATTTAGGACGACATACTTTGCGTAGCTCCACACTCGAATACAATGCTTGTGCTACAGTACGTCTTTTGTTTACTACAATCATCAGTAAATTCAACATGTGAAAACATTGAATTAAAGTGCGAAAACGTTATGATAAAGAGGTGTTTCCGACGTAAAAGTGTGAAAAGATCGTCTTTTGTTTTTAATGTTTGGACAATGGCGATAGGACCATACAGGCCTTCACACAAACGTAACCTTTTCTAAAAAACTCCAACACAAATTGAATTTAACCTCTGACATGCAGTGAAATAAACGCAGAAAAACATACGAGTCGAACGAGTTTTCCACTGTAGCTACTCCGTCGCCATGGCCTATGATGACTGGTCAATGAAAATCATGAGACGTTTATAAACAAATGGCCCACTTCCTTACCCTTTAACCTAGGTATAATACAATCTTGTTCAACAATTCATTTTTGATAGTGTATGGAGGAAACACGTTAATAGTTACTTATCATAGTGGTAATTGAATATAAGGTGCTGTGATGTTTTGTTCTGCCCTACTACGAAAGCACGTGAAAATGTAAATGAAATGCGCTTTTTTTTTAGGTCAAAGTCCACAGTGAGCCGAAGACTTTCATACTTTGGTCACATACTAAGAAGTGACACCCTGGAAAAAGAACTGATCATTGGCATGGTTGATGGAACAAGAAAAAGGGGAAGGCCAAGAACAAGGTATGCGGGCAATGTGAGAGAAGAATCCGGACTTTCCATAGTACAAGCATACNGCTATAAATGCATATTTAACAAATATTTTTTTATTTTGACTAGCAGTTTTACTCCTAAACCTTTTGATTTCTCTAGGTGCTGCTGGCAGTCAGACGAATGCAATGTGGAAATCTGTTGAATGCATCTGCACCTCACTTTCTGGATCATGTGCAGCTACGTTTATTGAATTGGTGTAAGTTCAAAATTTAACCCTTGCACGTACTTATTCGATATGTTTCACATTTTCAATCTGTTTCAGCAAACTGAATGAATTTGCTTTGTGTTAATTTGTCACTTCATTAAATTGTCAATTTTAACCTGACTGTGTCACAGCTTGAGGGTGTGTGTGTGTGTGCAAGCTGCTGGAGACCAAGTGAGTAGGCTGCACCGGAAATATCTCTCCCAACTACAGGGGCGTCGAAGACGCACATTTCCTGGTTGGATTTTTAACGAAATTTCTCCAAATCGACGACGAACCAGATTTAAAATCACATGAACGACGAGATCGATTTCTTCAATGGTACGGAAGAACAGCTTGAATCGAAGGCTATTCGTTACTAACTAGTCAGAAAAACCTGGCTAATCAGCATCCAGGCATCACCACGTGGAGGTTGCCTTCATGGACGCCCAAGCGACTTTGTATTCAGACCTTGTTACGGGAATGTGTTTTTGGTCTTCGCAAAATATTTTGTAACTCTTAAATGTCACCCCCACCGACAATCAAGACTGGTGGAACAGTCACATTCTTTGTCTCACTTTTTGGACTCATTTTAAAGTATGTAATATTGTAATCTTATCGAGATGTATGGGATTTAGCTTTGACAGTGTTCAGCATGCTCTTTGCTTCGATGGAATAAAAACACACCACTTAGGAATCAGCATTAAAAGTTTAAAACATTGGTACTTAGCACAAATAGAGAATAGCGGACAAGATGGACAGTCCTGAATTCAAAGAACTCAAGAAGGACATTCGAGCTCTCCTCTTGACCGTCCAACATGGTCTGACCCCATCAGACCTGGAAAGAGATTATCGGGCGATGCTTGGGAAGCCAATGCCTTTTCGCAGTTTTGGATTTGATTCATTGCTGGACCTTGTCAAGGCAATACCCGATGTGGTAGTGCCACATTTTAAAGCAGGTGGAACGTTATACCTTAAAGGTGAGTCAGTCTTGCACCAATGCCATTGCAAGATACTGTACTAGAATGTCGGAAAGTATTCGTCAGATTTAGTGTATGCATTTCAGGACAATTAAATCATACTTTTGATGTTGTTGACAACTGCTTTTGGCCAGAGACAAGACTTGGCTGGCTCTAATTATTTCTTTTCCAAATGAATTTATAGAATCGGAATGAATTTCTTTTTTGGAGAAGGTGCTGGACATCCAGACACAAGGTGGTCTATTGTTTCCATGTGCTGGTCAGAAAATCAGCACTTAGGGTCAGTTCCATTCTTCAATATGTTTGCTTGATAATTCCAGGTAAATAAGCTTTGGCTCTGTGCTGCAATGATGAAGTCTTGCCTCTGCCTTAAGTCCTGCACTCGTCAGCCACTCATGGGTTGCATATTGATCTAGATCTTTCATGCCGGCTTACTAGTTTTAATGTCCAATAATCTTTTGATTCAAGATATTGTTTCAATCCAGTTGTCATGGTTTTACAATGGTAATTAGCAATCCTTTTAGTTGGTGATCCTTTTTTTGCAAAAAGTTTCAAGTCATCCATATAGAAAAAGTGGTTAAGCTGCTTGTCATAGATTATGAAACCTCAGTTGGCCTTATTAAGTTCGCTGGACAAGGGGATAAGTGATATGCAGAAGAGAAGCGGGGAAAGAGAGTGTCCATGGAAGATACCACATTTGATTTTAATAGGATTAGATGTAGTAGTCCCAGCATCATGGGACTACTATAAAAACTGTAACTATTGTTAAGATATTGTACATTTCTATGCTTTTAATAATCCAATCATACAGAACACTGTCAAAAGCTTTATGATAATCAATCCATGCTGTTCTTAAGTTCTTAGTCTTTCTCCTGCAGTCCTCTAGAATCATTTTGCTGATTAGAAGCAGATCTTTGCATTCACATGAGTTCCTTTTGCAGCCTTTCTGTTGCTGAAGAAGAATCAAGTTTTGCTAAAGGAAATTATACATTCTGTTACTGATTACTAATGTTAAAATCTTGTAGGTTGTGGTCAAGCACATAATAGGGCAATATTTTTTTGGGTTCTTATTATCATCTGATAATGGGAGAAGGTATATGTTGCCTTGTGTTAACCAATCTGATAAGGCTTCTGTTGCAGTGGCAATTTCATTTAAACATGCCATTAGGTATTTGTGTTTTCACTTGGAGGGTTCAGACAGAAATTTGAAATCTTATCTAATCCAGGGGATTTCCACTTCTGTAATTTTTCTCGGGCCAGGCACAATTCCTCAATCATAATAGACTCCCACTGTTGTTCTTTGATCTCACTAGTCCTTTCCTCATGTCTCCCTATTGAAGTAGCTTCCTGGTTGTAGTTTTTTTCTTTAGCCCAGATTCCATTCCAAAATTCCTCCACATCCTTGTTCTCAGGTGGCTCCTTGACCACAATCTTACTCTTCCCAATTTCCGTGTATAACTTTTTAGCATCAGTTTTGAAGATCTTGTTCTCTTTATAGAATTTATTTCCTTTATCAAATCTTCTCAATTGCTGAGCTTTCACTTTTATTTTTGGTTTTGAGACTTCTTTGGTCATATCTACAGAGACTTTATCAATAATGTTATATTTCATTTTAACTTTCTTGCTTTTCCCAGTTTTCACATCTGTTCCTCTTGTTAATTCATCAAGAATTGAGATCTCTGCCCACAAATACTCTATTTCCTTCTTTATTTTCAATTTTTATTTTGGTTCCTTATAAATTTGTTTTGGTTTATTCTTTTTTATTGTAGTCCCTAGCTTTTGGGTGGCAACTTTTGCTGTTGAGTTTATTAGATTGTTGGTGGAGGTTTAATCCTTTTGGGTTTCATTAACTATCTTATAACTATGTTATAAAGCTTAATAGTATTGTTTGTTTTTGAACAGAATGTTGGCTTAAGCAGTGTGGCCCACTTTTTCATCTCAGTCTGTTCAGTGATAGTAAGTTCACATATTATGTCCTCATGGGCAGACTGTATCTTTTCTTTATTTTAAAAGAAATCATCAACAACCTCAACAATGTGTACATTTCTAACTATTTCTTCATTACCTCATCTCACTTCATGTATTCTATTCTAAATCAATACAGGTGTCAAATTTACTAGTTCCACCATAGATTCTCAATTTTTATGTTCAATATCAACCTCGGATTCTACAGTAGTTTCATTTCAAATTTTATTCCATATTAGATCAACTTGCACATCATTCAACTGCTTATTTCTTTTCCTACTATTTTCCTCCATTCTGAGTAGGTTTGTTCAGTCATATTTCTCATAGGGATCTTTTGGGAACATTGTTATAATCCTCTGTAGACAAACAAACTCTAGTTTCTTTTGATTTTGTGGGCATCACTGCAGGTTCAGGGTTAGGGATATCCTGGTTCAGATTACCTTCCAGATCATTCACAGTGGAGGAATTAGACTGAATCATATACTTTTCGACCTCAGGCTGGTCTCTCCCTGATGGACGCATCCCTTGTTGACCTGTGCGATGGACAAGGTGGTATGATTTACTTCTCGTTTTCATTAGATATGTCATTGCATTTTAGCGTTACTGCCAAGAGGCTTGGTATTCCATGCCAGTTGCCACCTGGTATTTCAAGCCCATGCAGATTTTTATTATTATTATTATTATTATTTTATTAATTATTAGCTAAACAAATATGTCACCTAATCTATATGATCTGTATGATCTGTGTCCACCCAACCTAGTAAATACCTACAACCAAAAGTGTGACAAACAGGTTTACTCAAACCCAGTCAAACATGATGCAACCTGAGAGGCAAAATCTTAGCAGGATCCATGCAAAATGTTCAGATAAATTTGACATCAGTCGATTAAAGAAAATACTCTTGGGTACTTGTGACTATAGGAGCTCATTTCTGCATTGTGGTCTTTGTATCTATGGGCAAAGCAGGCTTTTTTATATAAGGCATGCAGTCACATGTGCACGCCTCCACACACACCTAAATGGTGTTAGACGTGCAAAAAAAAGCATGCCTAAAAACGAGTATAATTTGCTATGCGTGCGGTATATCGCATGCCTAGTGAATTGAATGATGCTAGCAGTGAGAGTGATTCTGATAGTGATTATGAATTGTGGGAGGAATAAGGAAGTTGAAGTAGAATATAAGAGTGTTGTATTTTGTTTTGTTTGTTTTGTTCAGGAAAAACTTTTCAGTTGAAGAATGGTAGTTTTTTGTGATAAGCCCATGCTTTATTAATAGACACATTTTTTAAATCATGTACAAAATGATCAATAGTTTATCAGTGCTTTTATGAACTTAGAAAAATAAAAAAATTTTTGTATTATAATCAACTGAAAACTATCTTTGTCTATTCGTGATGTGCAGATATTTGTTTCAAAAGAAATACTGCATGTTAATCTTGAAAAATGAAGACTATTAAATTGTTATTTTTATCTCAATTGACAATTAATATAATCGCACACCATCGCATGCCTAATAGATTCAGGCGTGCGATTAATCACTCGCCTGAATTCAGGATTTTGCTTCTAGGCGTGCAATTCATCACACACCTGAAATTTTCTTACAACAAAGCCTGGCAATGTATAAATTGCATTTCTAATATTTATGAAGTTTATGTTGGGTGTTTTATAATATATTGCCTCATACCCAGTGACTGTGTAATATTTAATAGCCAACCATAATTGAAATTATTTCCCTTATATTTATTCTTTTGTATTTTCATCCCAGAAGATTTATTTTTGATTTCATTGTTGGCTTGTTCTTTTCATCCTGTAGCCAAAGTAGATCCATCAAGTGCCCATATTGCCAAATTGGTTGCACAACAAAAAAAGAGTTCAAAAGTAAGTAAGATTTGTGCAACAGTTGGGTCACCACGTCCACGCCCAGTAGTACCACATCACATTCGAGTCAGAATTGAAGAGCTCATGAAGTCTTATCCTGGTGGATTAAATGCTTCATTACTTCAAAATGCATATACAAAGCGTTTTGGGGAGGAATTAAATTATAAAGCACTTGGATTTGGAGTGTTAAAAAGTTTTTTATTGGAATGCAAAGATATATTGCATTTGATAGAAACACCTAGTTCAGTTACATTGTGCCTGAAAGATTCTGTCAAAGAAGAATATTGTAATGGTAAATCTGAAAAATTGGGAAGAAAATCAAGTCAGTCAGATTTTTCTGGTAATGCAATATTTTATTTTTGTTTACTGTGAATTTGACTTAACACATATATCTGGCCCCTTGTTAGGAATGACTATCAGACCCACATTAGCTTTATGGGTTTATCTTTTGTAATTCAAGATAATGATTAATAGACACCAAAGTTAC
>RDPX01000160.1:1072189-1087877 GCA_003991215.1 Morbakka virulenta
CTACTACTTCTACTAATACTTCTACTACTTCTACTACAACGTCTACTACTACTTCTACTACTACTACTACTACTACTACTACTTCTACTACTACTACTACTATTACTTTAAAAACTTGCCCTATTTTCTTATTAATTCCTTACAGTGTTTGTCCCTCAAAAACTAACTGTTCGCATTGGCTGGCCTAATGGGAAAAAAAATCATTCGAATTACAATATTAATTCTTAATGATTATATGAGATAAATATATTGTAAAAATAATATTGAATGTTTGAGTTAAGGATGATAATATGTAGAGATCAGGATTGCATCAACGATTGTTACGTTATTGTGTTATAGTGATGGCATTGCGATTGCTCTGGTTCGTTATGTTCAAAGCAAAAATGTTGCATATTTTTGTTAGTCACAAGAATAAAAATTCCAGTGGAATGAATTGATAGATTTACAAGGATTTACTTCTAGAGTTAATGCCACTACTTCTGCTACAACAACAACTACTACTACTTCTGCTACTACTGCTACTACTATCACTACTACTACTAATACTACCACTACTACCACCACTACTACTGTCACTACCATTACTACTTTTACTATTACTACTACCACCACTACTACTGTCACTACCATTACTACTTTTACTACTATCACTACTACTACTACTACTAATACTACCACTACTACTGCCACTACTACTGTAACTACTACTACTACTTTATTACTACTACTTATATTTATACTACTATTACTACTGCTACTCCCACTAATACCTTTATTATAGTTTATCACCATTACTACTATTACTACCACTTTTTCAACCAGTCTTCCTACTTCCAAAGAACTAGTTGAGATCGCTAAAAGCCCTGTCGGATACGACATGTGACCATCCAACAATGATAAAATTATTATTTTAACGCTTTTACAAGAATTTTACAAGGACAGTACAAGAATAACTATTTTTAAGGTGTATTCATTTTCCTTAAATTTAGAAATAAGTGATAATCAACTACTCCCAAGATGGACTGCAAGGCAAGATGATCATTACAGTGAATGTAAGATTCAATTTCAGGGTGACACCCTTCTGTCAGTAACTCATGTCGAAAATCCAGATGACTTTTGGTTTCGACTTGATTCCATACAAGAAGAGCATAATGCATTGATGATTAAGCTACAGTAAGTGGTTTGGTTATTTTTGTAATTTTCGGATTTTGTTTTATGTTACCTTAAAAATAAATGATTTTATGCATACTTTACCACTTAGAAAATGTAAGATTTGTCACTATTATTTTAGATTTCTGGTTTGCCTATGAATACTTAAGTTGACTGCAGTTGCAAATTATTGGTTGATTCGTTTTTTATGTGGAGGACATAAAAATGAGAAACAATTTTTGCCTCATAAATATTCGCTACGTAAGATTTGGTATCGTGACATCCTATCGTAATACACTCTTGTACTTGATATTATTGCTTATTGAGTCTGCTGATTGGTAGACGCTGACTGCACTGATCATGTATACATTAATAAATCTATAAATGAATGAATGTGTAAATAAATGTATAAATGAATTAGTTTCTTTTGGAATATTGTTATATTTGTCTTTATGTTTGATTAAATTTCTAGTTTTAGAGGCAGTTGTATGACATATCTTTTGGCCGAACACCGTTTTTGGACGTAGTAAGGAAAATGAATGAAATTAAGTCGTGTCACTTCACAGTTGAGTATACTGAATATTTTTGACCTTGGATTCCATCATAATTGACTAGTGCCGCCAGCGTTATAATTTTCTATCACTTCGTTGTTATATAAGTGTGCGACAAGGTCGAAAATGTAGGACATGGTCGAAAATATGCAACGTGTTCGAAGATATTGGGCCTGGTTGAAAAAATCGGTCGTTGATTTAAAGTATGGACCACAAGATGAAATTTTGGGTCACTGTTAAAAATATGCGACATGGTCGAAAATACGGGGACAGTGGCACAGGACTAACAAGAAATATGATGTCTGAGTATACTGATATTGCGCCAGTTGCAGACGTATGTTCAATTTATAGCGAAAAATCGGCTAATATGCTTAAATGTAACGTGCTTTTAAGTTTTCATAACAGTTATCAAAATATCTTCAACAAAAGGAAGAAATTAACATAGTTTTTTATTCCCTTGTTTAAAGGGATTTTTATAAAAGCCAAGAGGGAGAAAAGTTTACTTTGCCTGATTTCTACAAGCGTCCAGGTCAGGTAAGTTTTTTTATTGATTACCGTTGCTCCTCTCCCTTTAGCAATAGTCTTTTCTTAGATTTAAACAGGGTCTACTGTATGTTTTTGATGAGGCAATTCTCCTCACCTTGAAAGAAAACCTCAAGCCTGACAACTTGTACCTCCTACCTTTTTATTGTTCACTTGCTTAACGTTGTCGTAGTTGTTTCACTACGTAACTGTCGCCAAAGTTTAACCTCAATCCTCCTCTTGAACCCTAATTTCATTCGGTATTTCACTGTGAGCTTTACAATATCAGACTAGCACGGTGGTTGAATCGTAATGAGAGGTACTCTTTTTACCTCTTATTTCCTCCTCCAAGTCGCATCCGTTTGTTGCGTTTTATATGTCTTATACCCCCCACCAACCCAATTTTTTTCCTATATCAATACGGGTGATGTTGCAGAAACAAAGCATGGCTCAGTGACATCTTACAGAGAATGCGGTGTGTTTTTGTATGTACCTTACCGTTAGTTAATTTGAAACCCGGCAGATGCAAAAGGTGCTTCGAGAAAATATCTAATAACTAGCATTTGAATAAAATAAAACACTTGTAGTTACCTCTTAGTTACACGTGATTAACATGATGGAAAACGTTTCTAGAATTCAGTTGTAGCAGACCTTCTCAAACGCAGGGATGGCATGTGGAGAACCCAATAAACCTAGCACGACGCTTGGTCTGATAAGATGTCGATGTTGATTATAGTTGTTATTGTTGAAATCTGATCTGTTATTGTAATAAGGTATTTTTCATTTTACATTGTAAGATGAAGTTTGTACTATTTGATGATTAAATATATTGGAACATTAAATTTTTTTTTCATCTCTGTTTCTTCTTAATTTTATAAGTTTTGTTTAGCATTAGTGCCCGATCCTTTAAGACTCTTGGGCTTCAGGCTTCAATATTCTTCTAATGACGTGGTTTGATCCTTGGAGGGTACATTGGAGGGTACATTGGTGCTCTTTGAACACTTATTCATTTTCTTCTATGTCTCTTTTAATCATTCGTTATCCTCCAATGACGACTAGCACAATTTTCAATTTTGTTATTCACATTTGTTGTACTGTATTTATTATTCATGTATTATTATTATTGTTATTATTATTTATTGTTATTATTATTATTATTATTATTATTATTATTTATTGTTTAGTATTATTATTGTTGTTGTTGTTGCTTTTGTTTTTGTTCTTGTTAGACTAACCAGCTTTTCCAAATCCATGAAAAATTTATCGCCGGACCCGCCCTGACATAGTCGTTAGAGAAAATGTGATGGCCATTACTGATATGCCCATGTAAAACCAATTTGTTACAAAAAATTCAAAAGATTTTGAAAAGGCTTTAAAAAAACAAAACTTAAATGAAACGTTCGTTACAGAATTCATAGATAATAAATAAACCCAGAACTGTTTTGGTACCGATGAGCAACGAATAGTTTAATTGAAATAGAAGACCTCTAAAATATAGAAAACTTCTATTGAAATTTTATATTAATTATTATAATAAGGTATTTTTCTTTTTGCGTCTTTTACTTTGTATTATTATTATTATTATTATTATTGTTTGTATTATTATTTTACTTTGTATTATTATTATTATTATTATTTGATGATTAAATGGAATGGAACATTAAAATAATTATAACTATGATAAAAGATGCTTTACAGCGTTTGTGTACTTCACCCCTTTGAATGTGCTTGGATCCAGCTATGATCCTAAGGCCAAGCAAGGGAAAGAGTTCTTAGTAAAGGTGTGGTTCCAAGAAGCACAGTTTTCTGCAGCTCCACAATTCTAATATTGCCAGGTATTTGTTCAACATATCGATTCATTCCTTTTCTGATAAGCCCAAGAGCTCTTATTACAACTAGAATGGCAGTCGTTTTAGTGTTACACGTTCTGCTGATTTCAATTTCGAGATCTTTGTATTTTGCAATCTTCTCCATCTCTTTGTCGCGATATTTCTTTCTGAAGGTACAATTAAAGTACACAAACTCTTTGTTTTATCTCTTATCTGATTACGATAGCCGGTCTGTTTGTTTTGATTTCTTTTCCTGTGTTAGTAGGTACAATCCACAAAACTGTCGTTCCCCTAAGCAACGTTGTTTGCTTTATATTCATACCGTTTGCTAGCGACTTGTATGTTGTAGCATTTACAAATATTCCAGTGGGTGTGAGTGCCTTATCATGTCTTTTTTGCAAGGACAAGACAGCCTGATATAATGTGCCCCACACTTTTGTCAAAGTCGAGGCATATTCTACATTTCTATTCTCTCTGGGTCTTGTTCATGCAGAAGTTTCTCTATCCACCTCTCTTTAATCTTGATCATAATCTGTTGCTTTACTGTTTCGTTTAGAGATTCCACTGATTTGACATGGCCTTTTTATTTTCAGTAGTCTCCATTTGTAATCATATTTCCCTTTAAAACTTATTAGCTTCTTCTTGGATCGAGTATTACTTCTTGTAGTTTCATGTTTGTATACTTGTACCAATAACTCGTCTTCATTTCTTTCAGGTACTCTTCTAAACCAAAAGTAGTTGTTTTGTAAGTACATTCTAATTAAATCAGCCCTTTCCTCCTGTCTTTCTTGCTAGATATATACTTTCAGGATACGCTTTAGGATGATTCGTTCTGTGCATTGTTATTATCTTTCTCATCTTGGCGACCATTTTTCTGTTTTTTCGTCTGACAGTTAATTTCTTTGAAACTGTATGTTGCCACTGGAAATGCCAAAGTATTACTGGCAGTGATTTATTTAATGAATTCAGTTCACTTTTCATTAATTCTTCAATAGTAATCTTTTCTAACCATTTATTTCACCGTTGCATATCTGAGACCATTGCCTTCCTCTATGCCTAAATATTTATATTTGCCTTCTTGATCGAGTTCTTGAATAACCACTTCGTTTATTTCTGTTATGTCTTATGGCTCATGAAGGTGTTTTTGTATTATTAACAAAGCATTATTTGATGTCTTTATTAGTTCTTTAGCCTTACGGTCTTTGTTGATATTTGGCAGTATAACTCTTTTTTTATTCTTTTACGTTTTAAGGCATATATCATGTAATTAAAGCTATGACCTTGATTCGTCATCGTTTATTTCATGATTGTTTTCAGTGGTTGGCTGTAATAATCGTATATTATCACCACCACGCTTAAAGCATTCCACGGAGATCCTGTTTTCTTCCTGTAGATCTTCATCCTTGCACCGGGAGCTCAACTTGTAGTCTTGCCCAGTTTAAAGTAATCCAATACTTGAAACGAGTAATGCTCCACGAAGTAGGCTTCCACTGATTCTTGGATAAGGTTTATTATGTAGCCACTAATCACAGGGACGGCACTTCTTACTCTTCTGGTTGGGTTAGCCCCAGCTCCACCAGCATTGCAAAACTTTTCCGAGGGTTAATTCGTTTTTTATTCCTTGGAGCCTTGGAGCAGGTATATCAGGATCTTGGATTACTTGAACTTTTCACTTGTTTCTATGGTCTCTACTCTGATATGGGATACACCAATGCCAGTTACTCTTTATAAAGATAGTAAGCTGTAATATTAATAGTTATATGAAAAAGAAACTATTTGACGTTTCATCACTTTTTCTGTGTCTTATACTGTTATGTTAGCAATATCTTGTTTTTCCTCTTTTCTGTTTGCGTTTTTATTTATTTTATGTTTAAATTGTAAAAACTGTGCAAGCTCTTGTTCATTTTTATCCAGGTTTGCTGTGCGATTTATGAAGAAGATGGATTGTGGTACAGAGCCTCAGTCGTTGGTGTAAAATCAGCCAATACAATCGAGGTAAAGATGACAGGACGTTGTTATTTTGTCTGTAACCTTTTTACGGCTTTACCTTTGTTCTTCAAAAGAGAATCGGTGCCTATGATGATTAGCAAATACTCTGCCCTTTGCCAACCATTTACAGTACTGTGAGCAAAGGATAGCGATTTTCTGTATCCTAAACATCAGTGTTGCGTAGAGAATCATTAAGATTAATAACATAAAGACCAAAGACACGTGGAAAGCTTGGGTGAAGGAAAGATTGAATAAATGGAAAGTGGGGACCTCTAAAACTTAAGAGATCTCAATGGCATTCGCCTTCTTCTTCCATTTGCTGTTTTTCCTGTCAGATGTCAGCAGCACGTAGTTGTTGGCGCCAAAGAGCTCTGTCCATTGCATCTCCTTCCGTCAGTCCTCTGCTTTTCATGTCCCGCTTCCCTCCACCTCAGCCTCTGCCTTCCGACCGATCGCCTCCCTCTAACTGGTTCTTGCCGTACCCTCTAGGCTGCACAACTTTCATCTCTTCTTGCTACATGCCCAAACCACCTCAACCTTGCTTCCTTCGACTTGGTGCTAATGCATGTTATTTCTGCCACTTTCCTTACTTCCTCCTTTGTGCATCTCTCCCACAATGACACTCCGAGGATCCACCTCAGCAACCTCATTTCCATCCGCATAAGCATTAGCTCCTCCTTCTTTCTAAGGGCCCAGGTTTCCCCTCCGTACAGCCGGTCTAAAGGCACGACTGTTGCGATTTTTATAACGAGACAACTACAGGAGAAGACACTGGAGGGAAACCAAACACTCTGTTGTTGATTTATAGATCTGAAGAAAGCCTACGATCGTGTGCCACGAGAGTTTGTCTTCTGGGCCTTGCGGAAGAAGGGAGTACCAGAGAAGACGGTAAAGGTGATACAGGAAACGTACGAAGGAGCAAGAACCTCGATCAGATCAGAAGAGGGGCAGTCAGAGATTTTTGCGGTCAAGGTGGGACTGGATCAGGGTTCTGCACTGAGCCCATTCCTGTTTGTCACTGTAATGGACGTGGTGACAAATAGGCTGCGAAGCGAAGAAGCTTGGGAACTTCTCTTTGCTGACGATATATCTGTCACTGCTGACACCGAAGCAAATCTGCAGGAGAGAATGGTAATGTGGCGAAGAGCATTGGAGAGGCCAGGAATGAAAGTAAATGCAAAAAAGACGGAGGTGATGGGATGCTTCAAAGAAGGAGGTGATGGGATGCTTCAAAGAAGGAGGAAGGGTATTGTACATTAGGGATGCCAGTGGGGACCACATGAAACAAGTGAAAAGTTTCAAATACTTAGGATCGACCATGGAAGAGACTGGGGGTTGTGAAAGAGAAGTAAAGGAAAAAATAAAAGCTGGTTGGAATAAGTGGAGAGAAGTGAAGGACGTAGTCTGCGATAAAAGAATCCCCCGGCGGGTGAAAGTAAAGGTATATAGAACGATGATCAGACCACCGGTTTGCAGCCGAGTTCGTACGTCTAATTATTAGTCAGTAAATGTCAATTATGAAAAACGGCGGAGTATCCTTCATAAAAGGTACTGACTACAACGTATTTTATCAGGTCACAACAAAATTACTTCAGTCACTGACATTGACTTTTATTTCAATTCTTGCAGAATAAATTGTACTTTTCATGGTTCTCATGATTTGTTTTAGTAGAAAAACGAAGTCTTAATATTACTGAAGTGCACAATTAGCAAAAGTAGCTGGAGAGGAGATATTTTTGTATGTATGATTAACAAGGTTTTCACAGAACTTTGTTATATGAAAGGTACTGCAATACAAATACATCATCATACCATTTTATCACACTTTAATATAACACCACATGATTTACAACTTTAGCTCGACTTCAACACACCAAAACACCACAATTAGTGCCACAAGTTAACACAAATCTCATCACATTTTTCTAACCCTCTTTCATACTTTTACTCGACACTTTTCCTACTTACCATCTACTTGCTACTAACCATCAACTTTGCCACCATTCACCTGGACACACACACACACACACACACACACACACACCTATGCATTTCGCACATTCCACTACCATAGATGTAAGAGCTTTATCATGTCATGAGTCGTGAGCTTTCTCCGAGCTACGTTTAGAGAGATACTTCTCCCATTATCAAGCTACTGAAATGACTAGATACGGCTATTTTATACCTTGTTAGTGCGGGCCTACGTAATGCTGATGTAATTGCTGGATTGTAGGGAATGGATTGTTTAATATGGCTTGATTCATAACATGATAAAGCTCCTATATCTATGGCTTCCTCTGAGTCCATAAAGTTCAGAATTTTTACCATGTTGCAGATCACCACAATGCATTTTACCGTTTAATATCACTACTGCATACTATAGTTCTCCACTTATGACAAGACTGTAGGACTACAAAGTTATCTATGGTGTCGGACTATGTAATGATTTTACACCATGCTGGTGTTTTTGTACCATCTGAAACCTGCAGTACGTTGCGTCATTCATTGCATTACTACTGAGTAACTGTATTGTTATTTTTGAAATATTGGAACTGTACCAGTCATTTGTTCCATTCTTCAGGTTTTGTTTGTTGACTACGGGAACAAAGATGTGGTTCCCAATTCCAAGCTGCGACTTCTGAACAGAGAGTTTTTGCGTACACCGAAACAAACAACACATGCACGATTAGCAAATATTAATTGCAAAGAAAAGGTAACACTCATTTTTTTTTACCTGCCTTTACATCAGTTTGTTTACATCCACTATCGTAACCACCATGATTGCGATTTTCTTCACCATCTGTATCAGGAAAACAAACACAATGATTGTTTACGGTATCGTTGAAAAATTATTACCACATCAGCTAATAATATTATGTTGAAGATCATTCGTGTTTTGTTTACAATTTTTCCTCCATAACTCCATAATTCCTCTTTTAGTCTATAATTCTAAAAGAATTTTGTTTTATAAGACTTTTAAGTTTGAGCGAAGTTTTAATGTCGAATTCGGGACTCGTTAGAAATAACGTCCATGGTTGCTTTGTGATTATTTTTCAAATCAAAGTCTCTACATTTTATATCATATTTTCGATGAAAGGGTAACAGGATCCAAGGATTGACGCAACGGTGTGTCCGACCCTTCCCTTTTGTGAAACGCCCCAGGTCCAGCTGGATGGGTCCCTTACTCAGGGTTACGAGTGATTTCCAACGGCAGACCCAGCAAGAAGTTGGTGGGAAAACCGGATGAGCTACGACCTCAGAAGACAATGATTGCCAGCAAGCAGGTGATCTTTTGGGAAGAAAGGTGATGATGTCTTTAAACTCACCCGCAGAAGGCAATGGGAAACCACTGCTTGCAGATGCCACGAATATTCATGGTAAAACACAGATTGCAAATGAAAGCTAACGGCGTGAAGGCGGTCACTTCCTCAAGGTCTGATTCCTCGCCCGGTAGGGTGGACCTTGGGCCTTAGGGGGCACCATACTTTTATCCAGCGACTGAGGCCGTCTCAAACAAGGATACTGCCAGAATTGGCACATGGAATATGAGAACAATGTATCGGAGTGGGAAGGTAGAAATTGTAAAGCATGAAATGACTAGGCTTGGTATAAACATCCTCGGAGTATGTGAGACCAGATGCAAGGGCATGGGCGACTTTGGAACTGAAGAACATCGTATGATATATTCAGGAGGCGGAAGGCATGAGAGAGAGGCTGGACTTATACTAGATAAGGAAAGCTCAGGATGTGTTCTAGGTTACTGGCAGATATCTGACAGAGTATTATTGGTGACGTTGCAAGGAAATCCATTCAGTATGTCTATTTTTGTTGTTTGTGTGCTAACACCAGAGAGTGAAGAAGAGGGAATTGATACGTTTTATGAAACAGTTAAACAGGCTCGACGCCAATGCAAGTCTGCAAAGGTTATCATCTTTATGGGCGATTTGAATGCAAAAGTGGGATGTAAACAGCATAGTGATGTGCTAGGAGAACATGGACTAGGAAAACAGAATAAAAGAGGAGGCAGATTTGATGGGCAGGTTATAACAAATATATGGTTTGAAGAACATCCAAAGAGATTGAGGACATGGGGAAGTCCAGGTGATATGTAGAGTTAGATTGATTATGTCACAATAAATAGAAGATTTCGGATTCACAATAAATAGAAGAAGTCGGAATGCAGTCCAGCACTGCATTCCGACTGCTGACTGTGGGAGTGAGCACATATCAGTGATATATAAGATGAAGGTATAGCTAAAGAACTTAAGGAGGCCAACATCTACACCAAAACTATTCTATCCAGCATTGATGGAAGATGCTGACATAAGGGAAGAATTTAATGTGGCTGTCAAAAGCCGGTTTAGATTCAGGAAAATGATGGTGAGGGATCAGGCTGGAATAATTTCAAACAGTTAGTTGTAACAGCAGCAAAGGAAATACTGCCGAAAAAAAACATTCAAGGAATAAATGGATAACAACAGAGATACTGGATCTGATGAAAGAGAGGCAGCAGAATCCCAATAGAGAAAGTTCAGAATATAAAGCAATTGATCAGGAGATAGAGTCAAATGTAATCTGGCAAAGGAAGAATAGTCAAATGCAAAATGTGAGGAAATTGAGCAGTGTAGAATTAGAGATCTAGCAGTGATGTCTAAGAAAATTAAAGAGATCAGTGATCACAAATTTTGTACAACATCTGGGTGTATAAAATCTAAAGATGGGAGTGTTATAATGGAAAAGGAAAAAGTGCTAGAACGATGGAGTGAATATATCAGTGACAGATTTCAAGGTGATGGAGGAGAGAAACCCTCAATACAAAAGAAATCAGATGGACCTGCTATTCTAAGATCAGAAGTGGAGGCAGCACTTAGCAAAATGGAGAGGGACAACACTGAAGGACCTGATGAGATGTTAACATCATTAGAAGACGTCAAAATTGAGAGGTTGACAGATCTGATAAAAGTGTCTGATAGTGGTGAAATACCAGAAGATCTTAGTACGTCAATTTTTATTGCTTTGCCCAACAATAGAAATTCAAAGCGTTCTGTATATTTGTTTTATTGATTACACCAAAGCATTTAGTAGGGTGCAGCATGAAAAGCTATTCAGTGATCTTGAGGAATTAGACCTGAATGGAAAGGATTTACGCTTTATACGAAATCTATATTGGGATCAAACTGCTTGTATGAAAGTCGATAATAAGATGAGTGATTATATCAAGATTAAGGGAGGATGAAGACAAGGTTGTGTGTTTTCTCCTGATTTATTCAACCTTTATAATGAAAGGATTTTTCGAGGCATGGAAGATTCGGAAGGTGTTTTTGTAGTAGGTCATAACTTCAACAATATACGATTTGGAGATGACTCAACACTGGTTGCAGGCTCAGAACAAGGCTATTACGAAAGCTACCAGATGAAATAGTTGACCAAAGCAGAGGGAAAGGGCTGGAAATAAATTGCAAGAAACCATTCTGCATGGTGATAAGTGAGAACCAAAGTCCCAGGTGCAAGTTATGTACTGGAAGTGACCCCATACAGCAAGTTGACAAGTTCAATTACGTAAGTAGCTAAAAAACAGAGAATGGAAAGTTTGATCTGGAAATCAAGAGAAGGATAGGGATTGCAAAAGATACATTTGACAGATTACGAATCATCCTAAAACACCGCAAAATGCCAATGGCTACAAAGAAGAGGGTACTAGAAGGTTATGTAACATGTACACTGTTATACGTTATATGAGTGCTGGACCATATCACCATCAATGCAAAAGAAATTTGGATCTCCCTGGGGATGAATTTTTTGCTTATCTTGAACTTTTTTTTCTACTCTAAAGCCTTAGATTTTTAAAACAAAATTATTAATTTACTTATTTTGTTTTTCTTTAGGGAGGCTGGCCGCAGCTAGCTAGTGATTACTTTTATAATCTAACATGTGACAGAAAGCTGTTTGGAAAATATAAGGGCATTGAGGTACCTATCATTCAAGATGTAATCATTGGGATAAAATTTTGATGATATTTGAAATACGCTTTTGTAAGGACCTATTATGATTTGCTACTCTTATCATGACCAGCTTACCATTTATGTTGAGTGCATCTAGACAACTGCTCCCCAAGCGTAAAGAACAATTTTTTTCTTTGGTTTTTATTGCAAAATCAAATTCCTCATGTTTTCCGGTACAGTCTCCACGGTCATCATTGTCATTAGTAACATGATGTTGACATTGCAGTCGTGACTATAACTTCGACCTCTACGATACTGATCATAATCTTTTGTCATCACAATATCATCATAATTATTATCGTCAGCGTCATCTTTATTATTATCGTCACGATGTTGCCGTATTTATAAAATCATAATTTCTGTAGCCATTGTCACCGTCACAGTTGCCACCATTAATTTGACAAATTTAATAATCAATAATGTCACTTGTGTCAACAGTTTCAAGATTAATTTATACATAATCGTTCGCATGATCACCATTTCTTCCGTTATTTTTTTAATATTTATGGTCCTAATTATCATCATTATCACCATAAACATAGCTAGCATTTAAATCATCGTCATTTCCATTATGAATATCACAATCTTCTTGCTTTATCGCCGATATTGTTTTAACAGATGGTTGCATACTTTATCTAGCAATGGTTCATTTCATTTACACCATAAAGCATATTTCATTTTCATTTTTTTCGACACTATGAAGGTCTAGTATATTTTTGGATTGGTGAAAGCACAGACCATGAATTACTAAGGCATATTTTTGCCCACGTCTTCCCAATATCCATGTGCTGGAAAAATTTGGCAAGTAGGCTACTTGTTCTTCTTTGCAATTGTTACCTTTAATTATTTTTTAGTGAGGTGTTTAAAGGATGAAATTTTGTAAAACAATGTATTCGAACTTATTTATGAATAAGTCGAGCAAAGCATTGGTATATAAGAATACAAATAACGCCAAATTTGTGACAAATTAGCCACTTGCACATTCTTTTTATTGCTTTTATGAAGGAAATTGAATTCAACACGTTCCATGGCTTACAGAATACCACTGAATTTTAAGTCGTCGCATGGTTATAATTCCCAGTTAATGGTCGCATTGACAGCTGTGTGAATGTGCCAAACCTGAAATATATGCATTTCATTAGTTTATATCTAGTATTTTTAATAATGCTGATCCATTTTTTCATTTGTGGTTTTAAGAATGGCGTTGTTGCACTAGAACTTATAGATACCAATGATAAGGAGGACATCTTTATAAACAGTATGTTAGTTGTGAAGGGATATGCGGTCTATGACACTCTTTCTGAAGAATCATCGTCACAAAAAGGTAAGACGTTATAAAGTAGTGGTTTTTCATTCCACGACTTGCTATTTAAATGTAAATTCCACAGGTTCCGATGTTTTGTTTGTATGAACTTAATAAGCTCTGGTTATTTTATTATATATGCGTAATTTAATAAATACGTAACTATATATATATATATATATATATATATATATATATATATATATATTCATAATCCATAATGATAAATACTAATGATTAATCGAATCTTTTTTCCAGTCCGATCTCTGCTATCAGAAATTTCCACGTTACCTGTGAGTGAAACTGCATATGGAAGATACATATATATATATATATATAAAGTGATTTTACTTACTCGTCAGGAAATGTACAAATAAAAATATTCCAGTAGCGCTTTATATATCTTATTTACAACTGGTGTTGGTACGCTTAAGTGTTCATTAACAAAAGTTTTTTTCTATGGCGGCAAGAAGATACAAGTTCGTTCCTTTTGTTTAAAGTGACTAATTGTGGGCGGTAAATTATTAGGAATTTTTCTTTGATGCAGAGGTTGCATCTTTTGTTTGTGTTATTGTAGGGTCGGTTTGTTGAAAGGATTTACCAAGACATTTTATGGTTTATATTCCCGTCTTTTAATGTCCAGATGTACTTGCTGAATTCCGTCGAGTTTCTGTATTTTTTGTGTCGAAAAGATGCGATGTGATTTCTGTACCTGGTTTTGAATTCGTATTTTGTGAGTCCTATGTATGTTTCAGTGGTGTTGTTGTCTTTGCGTATTACGAATGCTTGGTAGACAACCGATTTTTGTAAACAGTTGCCGTTAAGTGGGCATGTGTTGTTTTGTCGGCAGTTGCATGTTTTTTTGTTCGTAGTACTGTTTGTAGCGGTGTCGTTTGGCTTTTGTGAGTTAAGAATGCGCTTCTTGTGGATGTTGATGATTTGTTTTGTGTTTATGGTTCTTTCCAACGTATTATATCTCTTTTATTACGATCTGCATTTATGTATCGAGCACTCTAATACGGTTAACCGAATCGAAAGTACCATAATTCGCTCCAAAGTTATACTTGTTGAGCACTCTACGGCAATCCAGTATGGAAAGATGTAACATCGACTACTCAACTAAGAATATTCCTCTACCATCACAAAACGAATACCTACAACGGCTTATCGAAAAAACAGAGCAGTTTCTTCGTAGGATGCGCTGGAAACCTTATTTCTTTCCGGAAACGACCTCACCACCAGGAAACACATATGGATTTAGGTCGACAAAAAACACACCCTCGATTGAAGAACTTAAGGAATTCGAAAAAGACTTACTTAAGATGATCCAAACCATCAAATTTAAGGAAATAAACAATTCATTTTTAAGTAGACTTAAGGACGACGCAACACGGATAAAACGCAAAAACAAGCTATTAATCGCCGCAGACAAAACAACGAACTTTTACAAACTCGAACCATCAACATACAACAACCTACTGAAACAAAATATAACTAAGTCCTACAAGAAGGCGCAACCTTGCACCACACAAGACATCCATAATGAAAGTAAACACATTGCTTCAAGACTTGGAATCGACGACAGAGTAGACGTCACAGCCAACAAAGAAGCCTTCATCACACAAAAAGACCACAAACCAAACTTTATCAACCGCCCCACCTGCAGACTAATCAACCCAACCAAACGCGAAATAGGAAAAATTTGCAAAAGTATTCTCGACAGGATCAACAACAAAATCATTACCGTAACCAACCTCAACCAATAGAAAAACACTTCATGTGTCATTACTTGGTTCAAAACGATTAAAAACAAACCAGATCACAACTTTATTATCTCCGACGTCATTGACTTTTACCCATCAATTAGCCAGAGTCTACTCAACAAAGCCCTTTAATTCGCCTCGACTTACGACAACATCACAGATGAAGAAAAGCATATCATCACCCACGCCAAAAGCTCAACCCTAACACACAGCGGACAACCATGGCAAAAGAAGAGAGACAACACATTTGACGTTACCATGGGAAGTTACGACGGCGCCGAAACATGTGAGCTAGTCGGAAGCTTCCTACTTTCACAACTACGACACCTGGACATCAACATAGGACTGTACCGTGATGACGGTACAGTCCTATGTTGAAGAAATCGTTGAAGAAATCGATCTCGTCGTTCATGTGATTTTGAATCTGGTTCGTCGTCGATTTGGAGAAATTTCTTTAAAAATCCAACCAGGAAATGTGCGTCTTCGACGCCCCTGTAGTTGAGAGAGATATTCCCGGTGCAGCCTACTCACTTGGTCTCCAGCAGCTTACACACACACACACACACACACACACACACAC
>RDPX01000160.1:1088219-1101639 GCA_003991215.1 Morbakka virulenta
CATTGGATACAAATACAAACTACACTATGAACCGACCCCAAATACCAGACGTAGAAACAGAAAACGAAACAATATACTTTGGTACAACCCGCCATACAGCAAAAATGTCAGCGCCAGTATCGGACACAGATTCATCACCCTAATCGACAAACACTTCCCTAAAGACCACATACTACGCAAAATCTTTTAACCGAAACAACATCAAAACTAGTTACAGCTGTTTGAACAACACAAAACAAATCATCAACATCCACAAGAAGCGCATTCTTAACTCACAAAAGCCAAACGACACCGCTACAAACAGTACTACGAACAAAAAAACATGCAACTGCCGACAAAACAACACATGCCCACTTAAAGACAACAACACCACTGAAACATACATAGGACTCACAGAAAACGAATTCAAAACCAGGTACAGAAGTCACGATTGAGAGTTTGATATGTTTTTGTGTTGACTAACAGAATTTTGGTAAGATGGTGCTCCGTAATTAACAGTATTTCAGTCGCCCCAGTCGTTAAGTCTTGCTATGAATGGAAATTTTGTCTTGAGGAACTCTAACGCATTCCACTGTAGCGGTTCCTTTTAAGGACACCTTTAAAGTACTGGGTTCGGCATTTGCACACATTTGCGAATCGTCAATAGTGTGGCATGCATTACACCTTATGTCCAGTTCTTTGTTAACACCATGGGCGGCCGAAGAGCACTATTCTGCCATTATTCATTTAACCATTCAAGTCAACATCATTCTACGGTTTGCTGTTACATCAGATTTTGTCACTCATTTGGAGTGGTTGCATTCCCCGGACATAGAATATAAGGCATTCATTTTGTGGCACTGCGTGGGTCTCACAGTCCTTTGCGTCATTGCGGACACACCTTGCTGTCCAAGCAGCTTTGTTGATTACACAGTTACTAGCGCCAACAAAAAAAGACTTACAGGTTGTCTTGAAGACTATATGGCTATGGTAGACCGATAGTACTTATCCAGCAATGTAAACCGGAAACAGAACAGAATCCATGTACCGGGAGTGGCGACACACGGAAAGAACAAGCAGGCATCCATGCAAACAAAGCAGTAAAAGTAGAGAATGAAGCAAAACCACTCTGATTGAGACCACAGCCCTAGATTAGGGCTTTCTATGCGTTATGATATTTTAATACAAATTTTCAGTATTACAAACACGAATACATGTTCCCTGAAAGCCAGTATTTAGAAGGACAGAGGTTTCTTTGGCCGTATAGGTAGTTGATTTCCCTTTTAACATTAAGATGAAACCATGGTTCAGAATCAAACTCTGATTGACATTATATATTAGACATTTTAGTTTTATATTATTATTATTATATTATTATTAGTTTATTATTAGTTTTGTGTTATAATAGAAATATTATTAGACACTTTAATATAATTAAGGTATAAAGCAGTAATTATGCACTTTATTTTCTATGTGATTATAAATTATGCTTTTTTCCGCACAAAGAAAAAATATCATCATCCCCTCGAGTTAATGACGACGCGTTCATTCAGCAACCGTTACAAAATTCAATTTTGATGAATGCCGTATCACCAACATTGAATTGCCAACTCAATCCCTATTTGGATGCATATGTCTTAAACGCCACATTGCAAGGTAGATATAACGCCTACATTTTCGAAACGCTTAAACGGTAGTAGCTGCCATTGCCACATGTATATTTTTGAAACCTCTCACCCGTAAAAAGTTTTGACTACTATCCTAGATTCTTCTATTATTTTGATTTGTTTGTAAATATTGGACGAACATGAACGTCATGTTTTATAGCAGAATTCTTACCAACACTTTAACCTCACGCTGTGACAGACATTCTTCATGCTAACTTGTATGAAACAATTCGACGTTTTCTTCTTTCTTTTCATTGTTTTGGTTTTTCGGTGTCAGATTTTTTTCCAAGCTGCACCCTACAGAGGATAGCACCACTTCCTGAAATAAAATTATTTGTCTGGGGCAAAACAAAAGAGTAATATTGTCGACAAAGTCAATGGGAAAAGTAACTGGTCAGTTTAGATGTAGAAATTTGAAGATCATAGGTGGAAGGAAATGAAATTCAGGGCATGTGATCCCAACAATAATACCAATGCCTTTGTCATGGTTGACGAATTCAAGCTAGGTGATTTATTTATGCTTGTTTAATTATCAAACCTATAGATGAAATTGCAGCTACTGTATTTAGGTGAACACATCCATTTTGGGTCCAGTATAATAAATGTGTAAATTGAAAATAAGCCCGAAATGTCAAGTACATATCCAACTTATTTTGAAAGACCTTAGTTTGTTACCGTACGTCTCACCTTAGAATCCCAGGTAACTTAGTAATAAGAGTGGATGTAAAGTATTTGCTGGTACTTCTAACTTGTGGGCAACACTCCTATTGAGCCATGGTAAGATGCAGTTAATTGTATCATAGCCAGTTATTCTTGAAAGGTTTTTGTGTGTTTTCATTTCCAACCAGTACGCAGGAGGAGTTCTAAATAATGAGACTGGATATCTTTCCATATGCGAGGCCAGACATCTGATGCCTGTTTGGCAATGAAAGAATGTAGATAAATTTGCATTGTTTTTTCAAATCATACACCATAATCATCACGTTAATGTATTGTTGTGTGAAAATTGCATAATATAGACGAAATGCATCTAAACATAACGTTTACTTCTTACAGAACAATTCAGAAATATGGAATTTTTTTAACTGTACTTATTTCTATTTACTGTAGCACAAATGAATCAACTGAAAATTTTGATGAGGATGAGTGAACGGTGAGGACCTACCGTTTCCGTTTTTGTTATTTGTAAACTGCCTTTAGCCTCTTAGCTGCAAATCTCATTAAAATCCGAGATCTATACAGAAATATCCAATACGTTCCTATCAAACTGATGCCATAAAATTTATACATATTGAACTTGTTATCCAGCGGACATATTTTTTGACGGACATGCAAAACATCCGGTAAAATCACGGTCAAGTCCTAATAAGATGATCATTTTGTTGGAGGAAAGCAAATTTTATATCACGGTCAATTTTTGCACACCGGTCAATTTTTACCTGAACATAGAGAACACTAAAGTGATTTTGCAAATTTTCTCGCACATCTCTCTGACCTTAGATACGAAGTAAATAGAAAACAAAAATTGAAGCCATAAACAATCATTATCAAATAGTTTATACATCTTTACGGTATCATTTATATGTTTTTGGACTTTGTAAATTTTGTCTTGTGCTCTGATTGCTTTTTTCTCTTTTCCATATTACTTTTCTCTCTTTTCCATATTACTTTTCTCTCTTTTCCATATTACTTTTCTCTCTTTTCCATATTACTTTTCTCTCTTTTCCATATTACTTTTCTCTCTTTTCCATATTACTTTTCTCTCTTTTCCATATTACTTTTCTCTCTTTTATCTCTCTCCAGACATTTTTTCCTTTTTTCATTCGCTCTGGCAATAAAGTGAACCATCACTTTTCTTAACATTTGTCGCTATTACCGATAAACCTATTATTCCCTACATAAAAATGGTGTGAAAAAGCAAGAAGAACAAGAACGGAAATCTCTACATAACAGAATATTTTCACGTAAAAATATACGTTATTTGCAGGTTTGACGGTATTTCTAATAACGACGAAATGGGAAAATATTTGAAACTACAAGATAGGTCTGGAGGATTTTTATGCTCAGTGCTGTGGCAGTATTGACAAATACATGTTTCTTGTAGTCCACTCGGTGCCGGTTCCACGGGGAAAAGGCGTATCCTGATCCCGTCTTTTTTTCTAAAACCTGATAACTGGTATCGTCCAAAAAGTAAATAACAGTGTGATTTCCATAAAGCGATTTGCCAAGTTAGTGACAGCTTAGAATCATTTTTTGCCATTAAAATTTAGTTACCTGTTATCTATTTATGTATGAAATGTAATTTAATCCAGGACGTGTACGAAAACTGTAAAACAGCCGTTTAAATACTTGGGTTTTACAGTAAATAAAGAAGTGACTGTGGCACAACCAGGAGTTTATTCTGATTGGAATAGTTAGTAAAAAGTAACTTGATTAATGTGTGACAAAACGCTTCCGGTGAAGTTAAAAGGAAAGATATATAAAACAGTATTTAGACCGACTGTACTGTATGGTATAGAATCAGTTACAACAACGGAAAAATAAGTGTCATACGTAGAAGTAGCGTAAATGAATATATTACGTTGGTCACTGGGAGTAAGCAGGCCGGAAAAAGAATAGAACGAATCAGTCAGAGAGAAATTGGGTTTGAGAAGACATAGCGAAAAAGGGAGAATCCAGGCTTGGATGGTTTGGTCATGTGAGGAGAAGTTACGAAGACTATTTTGGAAACAGAGTGTGAAATATGGAAGTACCGAGAAAAGGGAGAAAGGGAAGAACAAGGAAGAGGTGGTGCGATCAGCTACAGAGAAATGTAAGAGAGCTAGGCATAAATGAAAATTTGGCGACTGTAAAGAAGCTTGAAAAGCCGTGAGTTAAAGAAATAGAAGTTTTTTATGGTGGATTATTAGCAGCGGGTTGAAGAGCATTTATGCTCAGACAGAATCCTGAAATTATACCATCATTCTAAAAATTGCCTGATTATTTACAAACCAGCAAAATATCCCACGACGACATCAAAGATCTGATCAACAGATAAGTTGCAAGAGCTAATGGTTGCGAGGTATAGGAATTTGAAAACGCAATAAAGATATTAAGCAATAACACTGCCAGAACTTTCATAAATCGGGAACTTCAAAATGTGCACAGCCTTTATGTGCTTGAAAGTTGCCCCACAGTGGATGGCACCTGCAGTGCAGAAATTCGTATCGCAACACTACAGTTGCCAGATCGAAATAGAATACAACAAACAAAGTAGCACATATAGCTTAAGAATGCATCTCAAGTAAACAGATATATTGTTTTGTCAGTTAGTATTGTTCTTATTTGGTATGGAAGTGGCATATAATGTATTAAAATAGTAGAAAGAGATGTGTAATAGGATGCAATATGACATATTTATGGAAATTTATTTGCAGCTGGTTACCAATAGAATGATTTCTCAGTGAAATAAATGAACCTTACAATTTGAGTTGGTCCTGTACATTAAAGAAATTTGTTTTAGATCACTCAGTTGCCATTCTCAGTCCAGGCTATATTAATTTCTTACAATTTATGTAAAAGGGAGACCTTGGAGCACTTAAATATGTCTGTCATTATTGTCATCGATCTTTAACATATTGGAAAAAATATTTGCTCCCGTTTTAATTTGTAGGAAATTTTTTATATTAGAAAATACAACAGGTATAAGATTTCCAATAGCCTCCGTGACGTTTATAAGAATCGATCGATGTGTAGGATAGTGAGTTTTCGCAAACCTTCTAACCTAGCGTCAAAGTTCAGTTTTTTCCAGTTTTAATTATACTCATTTGTCATAATGGAAATGGGCTTGTTTAATGAAACATAATTAATACTACAGGGTGCATCCTGGTATTTTTTCAACAATGATGCCGCAATCAGTCCTACAACAGACAACACCAAAATGCAATGATATTGAAGATCGGTTACTACATTTGAATCCTCAAAATTCAATGGAAAAGAAGGAGCACGACGAAGGGCTTGACACAGTCCAAGTCAGGTCGGATGTTGTCCCAGATGAGCCGAGACCTATGGAAAGCCAGAGTAAAGAGAACGATTTTATCATGCCTCTGGAAGATGGAAGGAAAACGTACATTGTAAAAAGGTATTTCTGTTTATAAAGTCAAAGCTGTCTGCGAAAATGGTATTTAAAGCCTTCTGCAGAGGTCATCTAAGTCAATTAAAATGGTATGATTCATACAAAATCCGTAAAAGGAGATTAATCGTTAGAGTAATGACTCACAATACTCCTGAAAGTGTATTTTGTGCTTTTAGTTTTTTAGATATTATCCGTCTACATACAGAAGCAAACAAACAAAAATTGAAATAAATGATAAGAGTAAGGTAGATCAGAGTGCTTCAAAGAACAATTGCTACTCCGTTTTATTCAAATGGATTAAACGGTGCCAATAGTGTATATGGCATAATGTTTACTTTTCAAAAGTAGCTACAGTCTGAGAAATATAGATAGGAAGCACTTGTCTCCAAAAGTACGGTCGAGCTTTGCCGTTTGGCTCCTGTGGGAAGTTTGATTTCAGCCTTCATCTTAAACTGAGAACACTAATAATTTTTTAGGTACTTCTAAGTTGTACTTTTAATATTTAGATAGACTCTTCAAATATTCAAATTTCTCGTCGATCGGCGAGAAATGTCGACCCGGCGTATTTGCTCTATTTATTGTTCCACGCAAATGAATAAAAATCGTCGACAGCAATATTTCGTGCCGAGAAAGCGACATGCTAGGATCAATTGCTTCAATCAAGTTTAGCCTGCTTGCTCGTGGAAAGGAATTTTTTATTTTTGCATAGGTGGCTAGAAAATAAACAAAATTCCATAAATCGACGCTTTTACCCAGAGTTGCGGACAATGGTTTTTCGATGCAAGATAAATGGTATTTAAATATGTAATAAGCCTATCAGTGTTTCAGAACTTCGTTTTGAGCTTGATCCTATTTAAACATTCATCGAACATCCTTCAAACATGCTCATTTAAAGTAACGTGGGGCAAAAATTCTGGCTATAATGCACTTAATAACGAATACAGCGGCACACTTTATTGCTTTTTTAGAATGCGAGAGCACTTATTAAACAATGATATTGTTGTGTGTATAACGGTACATGTTCGCTAGATTGTGCCATTGATCTTTTCTAGCTTCATTTACATATTTCCAAATGAATCGATTCGAACCTTGTTTTGGCGAGTTGTGAGCACCCAAAACGTTTTAATAGTTTTTCTCTCGACTCTGGACAAGCTGACACCGTGACCTTCCAGTGAAAAGAACATATTGTTGTTTTATGAACTTTATGTCGCTATGCGTACTCTCTTTTACAGCTGGCAGTAATTTGAACTGCTATGATATTTGACGATGATCCCAGATTCAGATTTTTTAATTCTTGCCCGGTAATTGCTCTTTATGTTTCTTAGATATTTCTGTTCCGAGATCATAAAACTCTTGTTCCTTTTACGTAGATATTGTAACTTGTATGTTATTCTACCTTTTAGGCTAGTTCTGCAAGACAGCGTTATGCTGCACTGCCTCAAGTATAATTCAAAAGTTTACGTCACAAGTGCCGAGATATCAGCTTTATTTTGGCATGGAGATTACCTGCGGGCAATGGTAATGACAACTAGATTGTACATTTTCTACCTGTTAGTCATTAAAAGTAATGAATAATGTTATCAATATTGTTTTTAATTTGCGCTTCCAAAGGCTTCTTTTCCTCGAACCCAACAAATTCTTGGAAACTTTTCGTATTATCCACATATGTAAATATATTAAGGAATTTAGCCGAGAATGTTATCACAAATGAATGTGTTGTAGTGTCTCATTGGCCAAAATTTTTCCTACGCCATCTAATTTTTTCAAAGAATCTCATTCATTGTCATATTCAATGATAATAGTAATAATCAGTGCTACGTTCTGAGGCAGTACAATAGCAGAATTGAATTTGATGAAAATACTGAAATATTAATGTTTCTGAGGTTTCTGAAAATTATGACATCATCTTGAAGAATTCTTGGAAAAGGCGAATTTAATTAGTTAAACCGCTCACTTGATGTTTCTTGAGAAAGCATTCTACTTTGAGCAGAAACGTAGAACTCTACGTTTATGCGATAGGCCTAGGCGAGGGGTGAATCACTTTAACAAAAGTGTTTGAGAATGAAGCATTATAAGGGCTGTTGAGAATTATTGGGAGTTATTAAGAATTATTGGGAATTATGAGAATTTATTGGGAGTTATAAAGAATTAATGGGAATTATAGAGTTTGTGAGAGTTATTAAGAATTATTAAGAGTTATTGAGAATTATTAGGAATTATTAAGAATTATTGGGAATTATGAGAATTATAGAGTTTAGAGAGTTTAAGAATTATTGAGAATTATTGGGAATTATTGAGAATTATTAAGAATTATTATTATGATTATTATTATTATAATTATTATTGTTATATATATATTGAGAATGATTATGAGTTGTTTGCTATTGTTGTGAATACTTGGGAATATGCGAGTCTTTGACAATGATTGGTTATTATTGATGGTTCCTTAAAACGATCACTAATGCGACAGTTATCAAAATGGGATATCATCTGAATTTGAGATCTGAAATTCTTGAGAACACAAGCTAATTAAAGAGTAAGAGTGCCCAGATATTTTGATGTGATCTAGTTCTGCTTTTGAAAACTTATCTACTTGTGGGGAAAGTGGGGAAATATATGGTCTGCACATTGTGATGTCAGTAAAATCACAAGACAGCGGCAAACAATCACTTGGTAGCATTCCCATAATTACATTAAAAACAATGCCAGTTAGTGAGTGGCTATTCAATTCAACACACAAGTATGCATTGCCAGTGACAAAATGCTCTGTTTCTTTGTAACCGTTGGTCTTCAGTCACTTCTTCCAAACGCAAAGGAAAAAATTACTTCCCAAAGCAATGAGATAAGTTTAAGAGGGGTGATGATTTTGTCAAATTTAGCATCTCGAATACACCTCATCAAATGCAAGTATACCATTGTTCCCTTTACTCTCATTTTTGGATTCACTTCCACAAGACACTGAAGATCATTGCTAACAAGGGTGGCAATGCTGCTATAGTTTTGCTTGTCCTTGTTGTTGATTGTTTTTTGAGTAATTCCATGCCGTTCTTTAGGTAACTTGTCATGAACATATTGAAGGTGGGCAACTCCGGCATTTTCAGCGCCCATAATAATGATGTTTGAAGGGCCCAAGAGGCGGGTTCGAAGTTTGGCTAACTCATGAATATCATCCTGCCAGCAAAAATTCCCATCTGGGATATCTGGCATAAGATAGAAAGTCCATCATGGAGGGACATTTGTTGAGAAAGATACTTTGAAAAGTCGCGTTTCTTCTATCATTGCCTTCATAAATGAACCCGCACCATCAGCATAATTACTAGCAACAGTGACACCGATACGAGACAGCCCTTCTTTAATGTATTTCCATCGTTGTAATATGACAGTGTGATCATTCTTTCCATCAGTGCTGAGGACGGCTAAAACAAAAGTGGGTGCAGCATTGGATAATGGCTTAACAATAATAACATGTGCATACTTTGCTATCCTGCAGCAACTATATGCATTGGCGATACCTTCAAATGTGTCAAAAATGTATCTGTCACAAACTGACAAACCATCTTTTAAGGGCAAAACAAATCCAACAAACCTGTCTGTTAGAGAGTCGTGTTCCACTCGACCTATGATACGCGTGTCATCAATTTGAACATGTACAAAAAGTGGAGCTTCCCACTTTTTCAGATGCTGAAGGAGTGCAGCAAAATAGAAAGTTCCTTCCACAGCCCGTTGTATGCCAGAAAGAACACGTTGCACTGTTGTGTATGATGGTAAACCACCACCCAAGTTGGCTTTCAAAAGTTCAGAGCCACTTTTTCCAATCAGAATGAGTAGCGAGACCGCAAATTGTTTCACCAAGAGATCATGACGTCGTCCAGACTAGGTGTAAGTAGTGTTTTTCTGTGCATTCTCATAGATCCGTTGTAAGAGTGGAGCGACTTCAGATTCACTTGGTCGTCCACAGGTACAGTTCACAATTTTTCGGATTTCAACATTTTTTCGACCGCATTACAAATAAAGTCAAAATCAAAATAGTCAGTTATAACTCTCTGGCAAGGTTTAATTGAGTCCATCATTAACGCCCGTTGAAGTATTTGATGTCTTGAAGACCAACAGGCGCTTACACGTTTTTTGGGGCTGACGAGATGTTTTGAAGTGAAGAACTGGATTCATAATCCGTTGAAAGAGTCAAAAAAAGGTTTGCATCGGGTTTGGACTTCTTTTTTTTTAGCTGCAAAATCAACATGAAGCGTTGAGTGATCTGAGTAACTCCCATCATCTTCCAGCTGAAGTACTTCCTTGTGTGACCGTTTGAATGGCACACCAGACTTACTAGAGTTGACAAACAGAGCAGGAATTGAGGTCTGTGATGGCTCTCTTGTTGGTTCAATTGCTAGGGTATTGCAGTTGTTACTTAACCAGCAAAAACTTGTTAAATGGCGATGGATGTTGCCCATGTTGCAAACTGTACCATTTATCGTAAGACAAACATTTGGCTGCAACCACGTTGTTTGCATTTCCCTGAGAAGACACCATTATTTGGAGCGCTCTTTATATCTAAGTGATTCACTGCGACATCTATATCCCTGTCTTTGTTCTCTTTTCGGATATGAGTCTGAAGCCACTTGCGAAATCTTTCACCCAATATGTCAACCGTGGTTGTGGATGCACCGTCCACTTTTGATGTAACATATCGATTTAATGATTTTTGCATAGGAGTTTTTAGATGTTTATGCAATTTGGGAGAATCGATTGTTTGTATCAGGCTTTCGACAGCACTAATGAAGCGTCTCATGTCAGATTCCAGTCCTCGCAACATTTTCACCTCCTTTAACTTTCGGTGAAAAATCCCAAATGTCTTTTCTTGATCGGCATCGTCGACCAAATATGAATGTTCTGCAGCAAAACTAAATATTTTCTTCATTTCATCCTGATCCTTTAAATTGATGATAGAAGCCCGGTTACGATAACCCGAAAACTTCATGATTTCAACCAAGTACTGTCCATGCTCTGGGATGATTTTCCACAGATGATCAGGTATAATTTGATGGTTTTCTGTATCGTATTGCTGTGTGTCCATTTCATTCCGGTTTCCAATTTCTTTTTCTGAAAGAAATGATAAGTGGTTTTTCATATACCCCAATTATTCCAACCCCCATTTATTACATTTTGGAGAATTTTTCAACCCCCAATTATTCATGAAATCCATACTCACCAACAGAAATATAAGACTCAGCACTGAAGTTAACACAATTAAAGCCTATGTATGGTCTATTCTGCCATATGGATGTGCATGCTGGACGATAACAAAAGACCTGGAAAGAAGACTTGAAGCAGTAGAGATGTAGCACATCAGGATAATTATGCAGATATCATGGACTGAAAAGAAGACAAATAATGAAGTTATGGAAACAGCCGGATACAAGAGATCATTAAAGACAACTGTCAGAAAAAGAGAACTTAAATTCTTTGGTCATGTTTTCAGAGGCAGCGGTCTAGAAAAATAAATAGTATGGCAAAATCAGCGGAATGAAAAGCAGAGGAAGACAGAGGACTAAATACACCGACGGCCTAAACATCTCTGCCACCAAGAAAGAAGTCCCGAACAATGATTTCATCAAGAGAACTGGCAACAGACAGGTATGGAGGGACATGATCGCCGCTGTCTGTAGCAGACCTGGCAGCTGAAGAAGAATGTCAGTGACACATTATTAAAAGCAGTGAAGACTTTCATGTCAGCAAAATACTGAATGCAAAAGAAAGTTTAGAAATCTTATTCTTACCTGAACTTCTTGGTTCTGTCACCTCAGCTCCGACTACCTTTGAAATTTCGAACTCGGAAGAATCTGGATCTGTATTTGTCATCTTAATGTATTTGTGTTCACATACACATTCGTAACAAAGCAAATGATACCATTTCCTTTTTGTAAACAGTTTTCATTGAGATATCGCAACAAACGCGGTCAGAGGTAATGTTTGCACAAGCAACGAAAACTTCATGCAACAGTCCCCATTGTGCTAATATTGGCTCGGATGTAATGGGAATAGTGGCGAGTTATGGGGAATTATCCAGAATTATTAGGAATTTATTCAGAGTTATTGAGAATTATGGGGAATTGTGCAAGGTTATTGAGAATATAAGAATTTTTTAGAATTATTGAGAGTTATTGGGAATTATTGAGGGTTGATTAAGAATTATAAGAATTATCAGAATTATTTGGAAGTTATAAGAAGCTTGTTTGAGAATTATTTCAGTGATTTACCCCTCGGGCCTAGGCTAACCATTGAGAACCATTGTAATACGCATTTTACCACCAACAAATATTTTTTCAAACTACACCTATCATACCTGGCGATGACGATGATAAGAATATGATGATAAGGTTGCTGCTTGTGATGTCATTCATAATTAATTAACTGCTGATCTTTCTTTTCTTCTTTCTTTTTCAGTCGACTTTTCCCATCAGGGGTCGTCGGAGCGAATGCTTTTTCTCCATCTTATTCGATCCTGTGCCACCTCTTTTGCCAAGCCTCTTGCTGCCATGTCGTCGTTGATGTTATCGGTCCATCTACGCTTCGGTCGTTCTCTTCTTCTTCGCCCCGGGAGGTTCATTCGCAAACATTTCCTTCCCACATACTCCTCATCTCTCCGTTCAATGTGTCCAAACCACCTCAGGCGGGCCTCTTGTAACTTCACTGAAACTTCCCCAACACCAACCCCTTTCCTGATCTCTTCATTTGTAACCCAGTCCATTCTCGTCACGCCCGATGCCAAACGTAGCATTCGCATCCCTGCTACGTCAAACTGACTTTCTTGACTCTTGGTTAGCGGCACTGTTTCCATTCCATACAGCATTGCTGGCCTGACCATGGTCTTATACAACTTGCCCTTCAACTTCTTTGGCACATACTTGTTGCACAGCACACCAGTAGCCTTCCTCCAGTTATTCCACCCAGCCTGAATACGCTTCTTCACCTCTTTTTCACTTCCTCCATCGCTCTGAATTGTGGAGCCAAGATACTTAAAATCCTTAACCCCAGGGACATCCACGCCATCGATCTTGATTGGTGGTCGGTCAGCTTTCTTGTTCACGCACAAATACTCTGTCTTTGATGTGCTTATCTTCAACCCCCCTCCTTTCCAATTGGTCCCTCCAGCGCTCCATCTCTCTGTCTGCAGCCACCTTTTTCTCCTTTACAAGCACCACATCATCAGCAAACATCATGTTGTACGGGCAGTTCCATCTCACGTCGTCGGTCAGCTCGTCCATGACTATGGCAAACAGCAGAGGATTCAGTGCAGACCCTTGGTGCAGTCCCACATTGACCTTGAATGGCTCTGTCGTCCCCACAGCACAACGCGAGTCTGTGTACATATCCTGTACTGCTCTCACGTACTTCTCGCTTACTCCCTTGCTCCAAAGGCAGTACCAAAGTTCTTCTCTTGGCACTCTGTCATAGGCCTTTTCCAAGTCGATGAAGATACAATGCAGCTCCTCCTGTCCTTCTCTGTACTTCTTTGCTACAGTTCTCAAAGCAAATATGGGGTCCACTGTGCTTCTACTTGGCATGAATCCAAACTGCTGCTTGCTTATCCGTACTTCATTCCTGATCCTCCCATCAATCACCCTTTCCCAAAGCTTCATTGTGTGACTCAGGAGCTTGA
>RDPX01000160.1:1107956-1118420 GCA_003991215.1 Morbakka virulenta
TCTCTCTCTCTCTCTCTCTCTCTCTCTCTCTCTCTGTCTCTCTCTCTCTCTCTCTCTCTCTCTCTCTCTCTCTCTCTCTCTCTCTCTCTCTCTCTCTCTCTTTCTCTCTCGTTCTTTCTCTCTTTTCTTTACGTTCTTATACTTAAACATCGACTCCCGATTACATATCTCCGGTATGGAACATAAACATAGCTTGTATTTCATTTGGCCACTTTTGTTGTCACAATTATCGCAATTTTTAAAAATGTTTAGATGTAGATTGAATGTACATTTAGTTCTTGACATTTGTCTTTTCATCACATAAAAGTATTTGTTTGTTGTAGTTATGGGATAATTTGTTATACATAGACATACAGTACCAGAGGCTGAAATACAAACAATTTTCCCACCGTTGTAAAGAAGTTTACGAGATAGTCTTATTGCTAAAGTTTCTGACCTTTGGGTTAGACAGTTAAGTGTCGCAGATCGCGCAATGTTCATGTTGTTTTGTGAGATTTCGTATTGAGACGTTTTCTGTGAGCTTGTAGCAACAGTTTATTTAGTTGAAGGTTATTAGATATTATAGAAATGGCAGTGTTAATTTGTTTTGTGGTACTGTTCTAATAAACATTTTATGCCCGCAGTAGACCTGTACTCGGTACTCAATCCACTGTCTCGTATCCAGGGCTAATAACCTCATTTCATTTTAGCTCCTACTCTCTTAACACCGCAGCTGTCTTATTTATTTTCGGATTTTAAGTATCTCTTGATCAGTGGTCTCCAGCCCACGTCATCGCTCGCTAAGTTGCCACGCCACATTTTGTTTTGTTTGTTGTAGTTTTTCATTTTTTATTTTAATTTGTTCTTCTTCTTTTCCATTGATTAACTTGTGGGCTGATATGGTGAGCTGATCCTGTCCTATAGTATTTGTTTTTTTTCGCCCGTGATTTTGCGGTTCACTTAAATATTTTATTGGTCAAAATGTCTGTTTTCGTCATTTCTTGTAGCAAGGATTGAAAAATACTTGGTCATGTTAATACTTTTTATCTTGCTTTCACTGTACTGTGTTAAACTCAGTACTTCAGTTTATTTCTTGACTTCAGCTTCTTACTCCAACGACTTCAAAGTCAGTTTTCCACACATTGAGCAGATTACAAAAATGGGGTCTGCGGTTAGCTAGATGTAAATTGCATTTTCCATCACTGTTGTTTAATTATGTGCATTTTGTATCTGTAGAGGACTACGACGGAATTACCCTTGTAGACGCCAGATGTAACCCCCACTTACAGTATTTGCGATTTTACATAAAGTGTATGCCCAGTATGCTCATTATGCAAAGATTTTTCAATAAAATATGTGTTAAAAATCCTAACACCCAAGCCTGCTGCCTTAAATTCCTTATTTGCCCTGAAGGTATACGTCATTCCTAAAACAATTGAACAGAAAAAATGTTTATGCCCGTAGACTTTCCCTTAAGAGCAGTAAAACGATTTTCATAATATGTATTGTTAAAGGTTACTCACTTTTTTATTGATAAGGTTATTAAAGAGCCCTGTCCTGAATACCGCAGGTTCCACATTATATATTGTACAAAATACTTTTGGCCATAGGTCCAGATATTAAATATTTGTCTTATGTTTTGCAGGATTTAGAGCTAGAACTTGAGGAACTAAAATTATTAAAGGAGGCATTGTATTATAAAAGGTAGGTTTTTTGTTGATATTGATTGTTTCTGTTGTTTGTTTATTTGTAGGAGTTATTATGTTTGTACATACTGAACATAATTTTTTATTTATAATTTTATCTAAAGGCTATCGAAATTAGAAATGTAGAACACGAAGGGAGGTGTTCCCAAAAAGAAACGTTTTATCGTAAATGGGAATGAAAGAATGTAAGGGTAAAGTTTACGTGGGGTCAATTTTTGATAGGCTATTTAATGTATTCATTTATTAATCTATTGACTATTTTGAACTATCGAAATTCACTCGGGCCAGATGACAGCATCCGAATACAAACCTTAATCTTTTGAACAAATTCCTTTATGATTGACCAATTTAAGTCAGTCAGCTCCTGTGTTGATTTGGGTTTTGTGCACCAGAGATGATTGTTGACCCTTGATTAAACAATTTGAAATAGAAAGACCTGGGAAAAAAAGAGAGGTTAAATCGAATCGAAACCTAGATGAAAAGATACTCTTGTGCCTAGCCTATCAAGGTTATGGCTTGTAATCTTACCTATAGGATAGAATAAACAAGGTTGTTTTTTTTGTTTAGTAGAGAAACATAGGTGACCACCCACGCACACACTTGTTCGGTCATATATGGCAGGTTTGACAGGTAAACCAACCATGCATGTTTCTTATGACTTATAAACCAATATTATAGTCAGTGATAACTGACGCTGCTTACACATCCATGAAATCAAGATATAAGATAACAATTTACATTTTTTGCATTACCATTAGGAAAAGACTTTTCAATGCATTGTTGACTGGAAAGTCGACCGAAGAAAAAGTGGATGCATTAAAATCAGTTGAAAATGAAATTGAGGATATCCAGGCCAAAATTAAATCCAAAACATGCATGAAATGACTGTACAACAAAGTCTTATTGGAAGTAAAAAAGCTTAAACCAAATATCAGTTAAGTTAGTTGTTAATATATTATTAAAAAACAATTTATATGAAAGTTTTTATACCAATCTATTTTTGTGCGAGGGCTTTTTGAAGCGAAAACGTTGATAACTTTGAGATTTTACAAGTGAAACTTGGAAGTTGTAATAGTCAATTCACCCGATTTTGGAGTTAACCGCTTTAGCACTGGCTAGAATGGGCGTTAAGGCGCATGTATTCTTTCTATACTTTGCCTTAATCTATTTATTTAATGCATGCTGTGAAAGAATTATTACGAGATAATCTTTTTAGATAAAATACGAGTCCAAAGGTGGCACATTCCTATCCACTATCACATACGTTATAATGTATATATTCGTAAGCTTTTCGTTGTCTCACTCTGTCTTTGTTGTACATATTCCAGTAATAATGGAATATCAAGACGAAACATTTTTTATTTGCACTACGGTACAGTTTGAATTTTTAAAGCCATATTTTTGTCAGTGTTAAGTAATATCTGATGCTTTCAGGAGTCCGTTTTGTAGCAGGTGCTCCTGGCCTTTCATCGTCTTTAACATCCTCTCTGCCCTCTCTAAATCGTTTGTGTCACATAAATACCTGAGTCTTCTGTAGGCTAGCTTGTCCATAAACGATGTGTAACTTTTCAATTGTCTCTAATGACGTAAACCAGAGTTTAGCACAAAATTTCACGCACTCTCTGCTCAATTTTTCCCTCCATTTTGACTGAAATTCGCCAGAAGAGAAGTACTGTCCTTAATCTATTCACCATAACAACCGCATCGCGCAACGAAAAACTTTCAAATCGACACAAACGCTTCCTGACACACCCACCTTCATGATAACATAACTCCCAACTTGATCAATCTCACCATACCGGAATTATCAGCTCATTCCGGGAATTTATTGACCACACCTCGGTGTGAAACGGTGTGAAAACTCGTTCATATTTGTCAGTATATGATGCTACGCAATAAAATGGATAACATACTCACACAAAAAAAGAGGAAAAAAATAAAATATAATGGGCCTTTTGTGACATTTAAGTATTTTTTTGGGGGGGTAGCAAGATAAAATAATGCCCAACCAAGTTTATAGAGCTTTTAGATATCTTCTTTGCTTGTTGCCTATTAAAATTTTGAAGTAAGGTTCGTTACTCTTATTGGGCACTTATTGGGCCCAATAAGTGCCCAATAATAAAATTTATTTCCATGGTTTCTTCTTAAAAGCTGATTGAATCGTTGTATTTGATCTTTGTTTCCCAACAATGAAAAGAAACTTTCATATAGCCAGATTACTAGATGGTTGATAATACATACTTTTTTGAAATTATCGCTTTATACATAACGAAAATTACAATGTAAGGGTAAACCTTGGTATGACGTATACAAACGGTTTTGGGGTAGGATCGGGGCTGTACGAGTTTAAAATGTTTGGGGTATTCTTTTTAAATAATTTCGCTATTTATTAATTTTCTTGAATGTTCAACAAAGCAAAATCGTTCATAAGGTACCGAGGAAATTAGACCCAGTGCGAAGACTAGTAAGAGTTGTTTTTAAGTATGCATGTGCATACATCCTACCACACAATGGGGATCAAAAAAGTCTGCCCTTGTCTAGGAATCCAGAGAAAAGTACTATTGCCTTTTTTGTACGTTAGTATTTCAATGGAAATATGATTACTGTTGTTTATGTATTTCTCTAACCTGAAAATCAATCCCATTTTCGTCACGTCCATGGTTCTATATATGAATGAATATCTGCTTGCTAATTTGAGTACCTCAGCTCAGAATGATTGCAATTATCCGCAAATCAGGTAAATTCCCATCTTTTAGGGGTCGGTTAATGCGATTGAAACGCATGATATTCCATTGTAACCCGTTTTTTTAATCTGGGATCATTGGCATTGAAATATGTGTGAGTTTTGTTTTCTCTTTAGTGAAATAAATGTTGTAAGACAAACTGCTGAATTTCAAGAAAGTTTCAACATTTTTTGACTCGGGGAAAGGTTCTTAGTTCGTTAGATTTTTCAAACAGGTGTATGTAAAATAGTTTAACGCGTTGTAAAGAGATTCATTCAAGAGTGTATCAGAAAATTATGATGAGGATAGTTTCCTATTCATTGTTACGGTACATCCATCTTCGCGGGGTTTTTTTGACTGCAAGTGTTTTTGTTGTGTTAGTAATGTAAATATGCACAAGAGAACTATGAAAACTATTTTGAATACTGATGTCGTGAACCATGTATCTCAAGCCTTGCTGTTTTATACCTGGCGAATACGTTTCTGTAATCATAAGTTGGCACTGACGTTTTCAGTGCATTATTCTTTATGTGTGCATATATACATGTATGTGTATATAGATACACACGCACACACACACACACACACATATATATATATATATATATATAGTAATATAGTGTAGCACTCAGAGCCTAAGATGGATTGGCTAAATAAAGAGCCATGAGAGAACAACATATACATGAACAAGCAGCAGGACAATACGAAAGACAACACAACGACCAACACACACACATACATACACACACACACACACACACACACACACAAAGAGATTTTGCAGATAAATGGTCTGGTGTTAAATACAGAAATAATAGATCAGTCGATGATCATATCAAATATTTCGGGGATTTAAAATTGAAAGGAATTTACGTGACATGGCTACCTAGCAGCTCTGATCAGATCCCACCTCCATGATGACTGCAAAGAACAGGAAGTGAAGTATGAGCGAAGATAACAGGAATAGCGTGAAAAGAGAGAAAGATGGAGGGGGGAGAGGAAAAGAGAAATTTAGAACATAGAGAGGTATTACAGATGTTTTGTGGTCATGTTGTAGATTATTGATGTCTTTCTTGAGCGAAGAAAATGCATCAATATGAATAATATGCATCTTACCGAACTTTTGCATCATCTTTTAAGGGCAAGCACCTTGCTTAACCATTTTCAAAGTCAGTTCGTGACCTCTGAAAAGAAAATCGATTTTGCATTTCAATTCTTGTTTAACTGATGAAGTCTCTCTAGAACAGGTTTAAAATTTTCGATGACCCTGAAACTGTTGTAGTTTTGGTAAAAAAGCCTTTTCTATGGAAACTTTCAACTTGATTGAAGATTTTCTTGAAGATCAGGAAAATTATTTGACTTAATGGTATTGTTGAGCGAGGAAGAGGTAGAAAAAGGACCATATGGACCATAAAGACATCAACAAGTGTGCTAAACTGGCATTGGATAGACAAGTTTGGAGTTTGGAGCCGATCTCTTTGAGATGGCATCCCGGTAAGGTAATAATATTATACCATTAAAAATATGACAAAAAAACAAATTTGCAACAATAAGGAACGCTGATGACTTCTACAAGGAAAAATGACGGGAAGGAGAGAGGGGGGGGGGCGCGAATTAATCAATTTCAAATGATCAGATACAAAAACAACTGCTTCCTAGAAAGTCAAAGACCTTTAAATGTCTTATAGCGTCAATGGCACCCATAGGAATTTAATTTAATTTAATTTAATCCGGAAAAATGTGACAAAAGTAGTAAAAGTTGTTCTTAATAACTATTTCATGTGCTGTAAGCTCTTTCGTCCCGCGCATTTGGATCTTAAAATCTTTAGAAATGTTTAAAATCTCTTCTGTATTAATGGATTTTCTTCGAACCAGCATGTCGTTATGGGAAAGAAATCTTACTCTGGGTCACGCCAATGGTACTCCTATTTCAAACGGTATGCAAATCCGATGTGGAATCTTCCAAGGTGACTCTCTTGTCCCTCTTTTATTTTGTATGGCACTTAAACAATTCTCGCAGCTTCTTAATAATACAGGATATGGATATAAGATCATGGACAAGATGATCAATCATCTTTTTTACCCGGATGACTTAAAACTTTATGCTCATGATGATGGTGAACTGGAAGGGTTGTTGAAAACCGTAAAAGCATTTAGTGATGACATAGGTATGAAGTTTGGTCTAGATAAGTGTGCTAAGGCAACTTTTAAGCGAGGGTAACTAGTTATGCCTGAAAATAATAATGAAACCGTAATAAAACAATTACATCAAGAAGGAGCTTATTAATATCTAGGAGTAAAAGAAGGCGATGGTGTACAGCACTCAAAAATGAAGGAGAAAATACGAAAAGAATGCATCCGTAGAGTAAGATCATTCCTGAAAACTGAATTAAATTCTAAAAGCAAATGAACAGCAATCAACACTTGCGATACCTGTCGTTACTTCTAGTTTTAATGTGATAGATTGGAACCTAAGTGAACTAAAAAATATTGACACCAAAATTAGAAGGCAATTGACGTCCAATAGAATGTATCCCTGAAGTCAGACGTAGACCGCCTGAACGTCCCAGAAGTAAAGGAGGTAGAGGGATAATTCAGTTGGAACTATCGTACAAAACATCAACGATTGGTCTCTTGCAGTGTCTAGATCTAAGCAATGATTGGATGCTTCAATTAGTTAGAGTACAAGAATACTGCAAAAAATAACACTCTGTAGTGAAAGAATCAGATAAATTCTCGCGCGAATTAGGTATCGAAAACGAAAACATCGAACATGTATCACCAACAGTAGCCGCAAAGCGTAGAAAACAAAAAGCTAAGAAAATTGGACAAGATAAACTCGAATCTAGGTGGCATGAAAAACCTCTCCACGGACAGTTCGCAGCTCGAAGCAAACAAGCTGATGTAGATGAAACCGCAACCCATCAGTGGCTAAGAAGCTCCGGGCTTAAAAGGGGAAACAGATGGATTTATTCTTGCAGACCAAGATCAAAGTTTATTGACCAGAAATTATCAGGCCAGCATCTTGCATAATGGTGCTGACCCAAAATGTAGATTTTGTGAAGATAAGGTTGAGACAATTGATCACCTTGTGTCTGATTGCTCAATATTAACGCCGAATGAGTACAAAAATCGCCACGACAGAGTAGGCCAATATCTGCATTGGAGGATTTGTAAACACATTTTTATAGAAGCGCAAGCTAACTGGTATGAACACCATCCAGAGCCAGTTACTGAAGGTAAAAATGTTACGATTATGTGGGACTTCCCAATTCACACAGATCGTACCATACAGGCAAATCGCCCGGAGATCGTCATCAAAGACAAAACAAAGAAAACCTGTCTGCTTATTGACAAGAGTGTCCCTTCAGATAGAAACGTCTCAGCGAAAGTATTCGAAAAGCTCTCGAAGTAAAAAGACCTGCAAATAGAAGTCAAAAAGATGTGGTACCTCAACTTTGCCTGTCATTAAAGGAGCACTTGGCCTTATAAAGAAAGATACTGATAAATTTCTGGAACAAATACCTGGAAACCTAAAACTAGAAGTCCAAAAAATTGTATTGAACAGCACAGCGCGTGTTCTTAGAAGGGCCCTGTCGATTTGAGTCATTGCCTTTTTCACACTTTAGTCGTTTTATGTCATATGTAAAACTGTAATTCTGACCCCTTACTGTTCGTAATATATCCATTTTTATTCTCCTTTTCCTGATGTTCGTAATATGTCGATGAATGTAAAATAAAACGTTCTTAAATAGCCTAAACTTTTATATACTTTTGTTTTGGAATTGTTAGTCTTAGGGTTTGTATAATTTGTAACTGTCTCGTATACTGTTCGTCAGTTGTCTTTGTTTAATGTGGATATTTTTTTTGAAATGTATTACCTCACTTCTATCACCCTAGGTCTCTGGTAGAGGCTCGGTGTTTGATTTTAATTAGCAAATCCAAAGAAAAACTACGTAAAAATAATAATATGTCCTGGATATTGACATTAAACTGCATCCGGTTGTGGAGTTTCGACGTGGGAGAATGAGTTTACACTTTGGCACAACTACCTCCAGGTCACCCTTAAACAAGGTGCAGTATCTGGTAGCTCGCCCCTCGCCCGGCAGGTGTCCCCTGGCACACCAGCAGGGGGCCGGTCGTCATCCTACTACTGCTAGAATGGGAAGGAATAAAGAGTTAAACATTGCTGTTTTGGAATGTTATTTTTTAAGTAAACCGATGTATAAACAGAGAAAACCTATTAAAGGATATAGAACGTATGTGCATAACATTTCGAAAGAAAGGTAAGAATATAACGTAACCGAACAAAGATTTTGTGATCAATAGGGAAATTTTTTACCAAGTGCAATTGTTGAGAAAAGCGTAAACCTGAGGTTTGGGTGACGTTTGGTACCCCTGTCAAAGGTTATAAGCGCAACTGTTCTGCAACCTTTGGGGGTTAGCCCAACTTTTTGCAACTTTTGGCAATTGCTGTGATAATTCCAACTTTACTCCAACTTTTTGGAAATAAAAGCAACTTTTCCAATTTCTTGATAAAATCCCAAAACACACACATACACACACACACACACCGTGTCGTACCGTACTGCTACTACAAATTGATGCAGTGTGAGTGACCTTTCACATCGATGATTGAAATGTCAATCATTCATGAGGCACCCGAAATTTCTGTCTTCGACCTTGTAGGCCACACATGTGCATAAATCTAGTAGATGTGAGCACCAGATAACCTTTCAAAGTATCAATCATCCAGCTTTTAAGCCCACTATACTTGTGTGTATGGATCAACATGAGCGTATGGTACCACGATCTAGCTAGCCTGCTGCATGCATTTCTTATATGGAATTTTCATGAAAAAAGCCGCTGTTTAAACTACTCTATGCGTGATACTTAATTCATTTCAGTTGTAATGTGAACAATTCAATGTTACAGCACTTACATTTATATTCATGGAATTTGTAGACACGAAGGACAAGGCTCTATATAAGTAGAACTTAAAAAAACCCACAGTCATTGCATTTTTTAATTTTCAGCTCACTCTCATAGTACTTAGAAATGCCCAAATCATCTACTTTCTTGCTACATTAAGTCAAGTCTTCTGTAACTGGGTTTCTGGATGAATTTCAGGCAACTCCCAAAGGAGACTTGCATTGTAAGTTATGCATTGGTATTGTGGGTTATCACCGACGTTCAACTGTGCAGAAGCATAGGGAGAGTGCTAAACATCGTCAGAGACAACCAACAGGACACATGTAGTCTCTGCTAGTTCCTACAAAAATCCTTCGTGGGGCGAGTTGGCTACTGGGGTCACAGGAGCTTTCCTGTTCGCAGATATACCTCTGCAAAAATTCAACAATACTGAACTTCTTCTTTCTTCTTCTTCTTTTTCTGCTGACATTTCCCTTGTTAGGAGTCGTCATAGCAAATGTGACTTCTCCACCGTATGCGGTCCTGTGCGTCCTCCCTCGTGAGCCTTTTCACTGCCTTGTCTTCCTTTATATTGTCTGTCCATCTGTGTTTTGGTCGCCCACGTATTCTTTTCCCTGGTAGCTCCATTCGCATGCACTTCCTTCCTACATACTGCTCATCTCTTCTTTCCACATGTCCAAACCACCTCAGTCGGTACTCCTGCAGCTTCTTGGAGGCTTACGCCCACGTCTCGTCTGATACTTTCATTCCTGATCTTCTCTCTGCTTCTTACACCCTTCGCCCAGCGCAGCATTCGCATCTCTGCCACATCGAAGCAGCTTTCTTAGCGTTTGGTGAGAGGAACCGTTTCCATCCCGTACATCATTGCCGGTCGAACCAATGTCTTGTACACCTTGCCCTTCAGTTTGACTGGGACATGTTTGTTGCACAAAACACCAGTCGCTTTTCTCCAGTTGTTCCAGCCAGCTTGAATTTGTTTCTTCACTTCCTTGTCACTCCCTCCATCACTTTGGATCGTTGAACCAAGGTACTTGAATTCATCAACTTCGGGTACATCCTGCCCAGCGATCTTGATTGGCGGTAGGTTTGCAGTCCTGTTAATGCACATATGCTCAGTTTTTGTT
>RDPX01000160.1:1120119-1197030 GCA_003991215.1 Morbakka virulenta
GGTGGTTTTTTTAGTTCATTGGTCAGCGGCTACCATCAGAGTCTAGCTGTAGAGCCCATGTTTTGTCGCTAGCTGATACTGAGGTGAAACGTATAACAGACCTTTTAGCTGGAAATAACCTGTTCATGGTTGTGGATGAGTCAGATGTTTCGGGGAGAAAATTTGTCAATGTTATTGTAGGAGGTATCAGCAGCCCAACAAAGGTCTACCTCATCTCAAGCAAGACAAGACCTTTATCATAGCTATACATGTATGATATTGGTCCATGCAGTACATGTTCATGTAAAATATATGAACATAAGTTTTCTTAACCAACCGGTGGCGTAGAAGGAAAAGAGGGCGTTAGCACACGAGAGGTCCCGGGATCGAATCCTGCAGGGGCCACAGTTTATGTGGTAAATTTGCATAAAGGCCAATGCATGGTAAAGTGCCAGCGATGAAAGTGAATGAAACTTGAAATGGTGCGACCGGTTAACGAGTGAGAGTCCCATTCGACTTTACGCAAAAAGCATCAATATGGAAAAGTTGGAAATGGGTAGTCATACCAAAGACTAAAAATGGCAGCTGGTGCAGCCCTACATTAAAAGGTCAGCATATCAACTCGAGGGTAGTCAGCTGCTTAGCCAGGGGCGTAATTCAAAACTTGAGCAGCTTGCATTGGACCTAGTTTGCGCCTTACAGGCTATGACATCTCATTACCTCATTCATTGGTCACTTATTGTCATTCTCAATAGTGGGCCTCCGTTCCTGACACATACCCCAGACTATTTCGATGTAATGGCGTCTGCCAGCGGTGCATCAGATCGTCGCTTCTTTCCAAGAAGATGGGCTCTTGGTAAGTAGGATCAAGGCAGCAGTTGCAGAGGCCAGTCTAGCTGCTGACCTTCTCGCCGTCAAACGCGACTACGGGCCGCTGGTTCATTTCCTCGAAAAATGCAAGCCACTGCAGTACACCATCGCTGACGCGCATGGCGATCTGCAGAGTTTACGATTTGGCAATGATTCTGCCGGTGTGAAGCCGTACATGTCTCCAAGCCAACGCAGATCTGTGGAGGTTCATGGAACTACGTCGCAGTGACATCTCTCCAGCCCTGTGTAGAGAACTTCAACAATGCCAGGCGATGTCAGCGAGTGTTGAACGCAGCTCCTCCAAGAAAATACTCGCCAAAGACAGAAACTTCATGCCACAAAATGTGGAGAAATACTTTGTTATGCTGATCAATTCATGTGAGTAACAAATGCATGTAGAGTAAAGTTCAGGTAAACACTCTATAGAGATGTATAGAGAAATACTGAGACTCTTTCTTGCAGATTTGTGTTTGATTTTCTTTGTTGCTGTACTGTGTAGCTCAGTAGTTTTTGTTTGTTGCTTTGTACATGTACACGTAATTCACATGTTGCATTTTTTCTGCAACTTTTCAGTGCAACTTCTTCGAAAATAAATGCAACTCTTTGCAACGTTTAAGATTTTTAGTGCAAAAATTCCCCTAGTAATCAAGCAAGAATGATTTGATTAAATGGTTGGCTTTCAAATCTTGAAATGGAGGAGATTAGATCAAGGGAGATGGAATTGAAGCAGCAGAAGGTGAATTGATGGACGGGATGATCGACAATGAGGAAGTTATTGAAAATGAAGACCAAGAAGCTGAAGTGGACCATCTGGTAACTGTTGAGAATTTGAATGATATGTCGGAAGAGGATAAAGAAACCTTGGACAAACTCCATGAAGTTTTTGGTGATCAACTAGACGAAGAACATAGCCGGTTCAAGCGAGTTGACAGGAAAAAATTGAAAGACCATGTACAGAAGGTGAACAGAGTTTTGTCTAAAGCTAGAACTAATAACCTCACCGAGACCAATAGTTTAATCAAAGCTTACTCAATTCTCGTTGCTTGATAATTTGGACTCAACCCTTTTAGCGCACGAATTGCCCGGAAAAGTAAGTTGTTGAGCAAAAAGTAAGTAGATCTGCTTTGAAAGTTGCACAAAGGGATTCCTTTAAAAGCAACATTATTTCTGTTTAGTGGAAAGAATTGTTTCCCCCCGTTGATGGGTAGCTTCATCTTCTCTAAACTCTTAATCAGATACTTCAGAAAACGATTGAAGTTGAGGTCACTTATATCAGATTTTCTGCAAAGATTCAAATAATAAAGAAACTTTCCAACATCACTTTTAACAGCAAGCTTTACTGATGCACCATCACAAGTGAAGGCAGTGAGATTTTTGACTAGGGACTCATAGTCAAAGAATACTTAGCTAAAGTATGAACGATTCACTTACAAATAGATTCTACGTATTAGCTAGGTAGTGCGCAAATCTCAAAAAATACATTAATAGGTTTATCACGCACAACTGAATGTAAGTTAATAATAACTCATGCTTTTCTGAAATTGTTGTCAACTCATTCGTAACTATGGGGATCACTCCTCTTTTCCTTTCATTTGTTCACAAATCTATGTACGCATACTTTGTTCAGTGTAATTGATCATTTCCTATCAAGAAAATTTGACTACAAAGTTCTGCTTAAACTAATGCCGCTTCTTTTGTTAGAGATCAATCAGGTCTGGATAATCAGAGATTGGACAGTATTTGTAGGCAACAAAGTACCTTATTACACGAAAATAAGGAAACAAGTAATTAACGAGCTCATAATTAATGCGATAAAAAATTAACGCGAATTTCGAACTTGAATTTCAAAATGTGTAGTAGTTAACGCGAATCAACGAATTTCAAATTTTCAGATGGTATTTAATTAATGCGAATTCTCAAAAAGGTAGACACTTTTTTACAGGTTTAAACTAAGAGAAGAAAAAATAAATAATGAAATGTCATCATACGTGTTTTATTTTCTATCTAAAATGCTCAAAAAAATTACTGAAATGGGTTCGCTTTTATAGTGTTTTTATTGCTTTTACGGGCAGTTGTCAAGTTATCCGTGATGCCTGCTGCTTTCCATCGAGTTTTGATTATCTTCTTTCCTGTTTGAGATTGAAAATGATGGCACCATTCGGCCATCACCTTGGCGTGCCGAGGTTTCAAAGTTGACAAGCGAAGGTCTACCTCTATGGATGTGACAGCTTGATCAGGGTCGATTTGAAGCGCTCCCATGACACAAGTAGTGAAAAGCTGACTGAATGCTCGTTTTTCTAATTTTTTGAAGGATGCGTTTGTTGTCAAATCCAAACGTTGGAACAAGTGAGTCTTGTTTTGGGGGACCATAAGAGATTCTATGTTGTAGCTTGAAAGAGCATACATTACTTTTTGGGTCGATTGTGCCTTGAAAGCATCCCACAGTAAAATGTTTTTTGTGGCTGGTAAAGATTTTTTTCTTTGATTTTGGTTATGTTGAAAGGATGCCCATAAAGCTTGACTAACAGAACTCTTTCACTTAGTGGCCAGTATCCCATCACACTATTGCCTAGCTTCTCATCTAGTAGAAGGCCAACGCCCTTCTCATGTTTTTCACCGCCAGCATAGATTACTTTGCAGTCATCGATGAAAAATTGACCACTTTTTAACCACCTTGTTTCATTCAGCCCTAGTATTCCGATGTTGAGTCTTTTCATTTCTTGTTTGACATTCTCTAGCTTCCCACATTGGTTCACGGTTCTTGCATTCCATGTTCCGATGTGGATCCTTGATTTGTTGCGAACAGTCACATGTTGACGGTCGGGTCTCACCTATCGCACACGAGGATGATTATTTGGGTTGTGGCTATCAATGATTGTTCTTGGAAAAATTGTTAGTGAAGTGGTTTTCCGTTGCCTTCTTTACAGCAGTTCGCAAGCCAGGAGTGGGGTTTCCATCCTGCCCTATAGATAACTGAAAACCGCCGTTGTCCATAATCTGGATCCTCCGCCTAGTTCTCATACTGCGTCACTGCTGCCTAACGCAGGGCCTTTGGCCTCCCCACAAGGCAGTGGGGTGATATGCAGACACTGGGAGAGCTCAACTCTAAGCACAACTATCCTACGCCAAAGCAGGTAGCTGTGCTGTTCACCTGCAGTTTAAGGGTCAAGCAGGCACATCACTCACAAGCCACTCTAGTACCTGTCACTATCCTATACCCCTAAACCTGCGTTCCCAGTGCCAGCGAGGGAGTAGGACGCTGTTTGCCAGACAGTATTCTTGCGAAATGCATGCTCTTCGCCACCATAAGAATACATCAGCCTATTTTTTAAATTGTGTATGCTTATTTTAAAAATGCATGTAATGGTCGACCTCTAGGTTTTTCAATGTTTGATACAACGTTTGATGGATCCACATTTTTCTGCCCTTGCAAAGACTTGTCACATTTATACCCATGAACGCACAGTACTTTCGGTTAAATGTGGGATCTTCTGATGGAGTTTTCTTATGGCAGCTGTAGCTCCTGAAACTGCTTCATACTTAGCGATTTCTTGTTTGTCTTTTCTGAATAAACTGTTCGTTTTTGTTTCCATTCTTGAAAAACTTTTAAACTTTCGTGTACTTTCTCAAACTCCCTTACAGAAATTTTGCTTGGCAAGTTATTCTTCATAGACTCGCACACATAAAAAGGGCTCACATTGGAATTTTTTTTTTACACTACGTGAAACATCAATCAAGAAAAGCAAAAGATCTTGCAATCGAATATTTTTTGTATACAATATTCGAACTTCCAACTATTAGAGTACAAGAACTTTAACCTAATTATAAGACTTCCATGTTCTTTAGATTGTCTCGCCTTTAGGCTACTTGTAACCTAAATTTTTTGTAACAATCTCCCTCTTCTGATTGTTGTTTACTTAATGAGACTCTATCAGACTCTTTAGACGTTGTCATCATAAATTCAGTGTTGTTTGGAAAGGCTATTCACAGGCTTCATCAAGCTCCCGGTTTAGAGTTGATTCCAGTCGTCGTCTTGANTTCGGTTAAATGTGGGATCTTCTGACGGAGTTTTCTTATGGCAGCTGTAGCTCCTGAAACTGCTTCATACTTAGCGATTTCTTGTTTGTCTTTTCTGAATAAACTGTTCGTTTTTGTTTCCATTCTTGAAAAACTTTTAAACTTTCGTGTACTTTCTCAAACTCCCTTACAGAAATTTTGCTTGGCAAGTTATTCTTCATAGACTCGCACAAATAAAAAGGGCTCACATTGGAATTTTTGTTTTAGAATTTATAAAAATACTTCAGCAGCGACATTTTTTATGTTTTTTGATTAATGTTTCACTACGTGAAACATCAATCAAGAAAAGCAAAAGATCTTGCAATCGAATATTTTTTGTATACAATATTCGAATGTTTCAAAATTGGAAACGAATCCTAATTCGAAAGTTCCCAAACAGAGCAGCAGCGAGGCTCTATTACACAATGCAATGACTTGAATGGTTCTGATTTCGATCGCAAAACATTTGGAATAACAACAGTCAATACACAATGGGGAACAAATTTGAATTCTACACACGATTGAGAGGCTACCATGTTTATTCTAATACTCTTGGTTGAAAACCTTACATTCAAGAGAAAAAAAAAGTATTGAAGAGAGAGCACAACAACATCCGTGAAAAATTTGCTGTTGCTGGAGAGGTTTCGATGAGGGGAAAGATGAGCCTGATTGTTGTCGGTCACGTGCCAAGGGAGCTTTCTCGTTTCATTTGGTATTCGATTCAAGAAGGGGCAAAATATGATGTTGAGATTCATAAAAAGAAACCCATGGCATCTCCTTTATTACAAGGTGGTTTAGAGATCCCGATCAAAGTTTCCGTTACATGGGACTGTATTGATAAATTACCTATTTTAGTGGCAAAAGTAAAACCAGTAGAGTATCCTGTGATTGATGAATATATTGACAATTCAAAAGAGATTTTACATGAACTTGGGGTATAAATTGATGAAGAAAGTGGAGATGAACGAGATGACAATGATTGCGGTGTTGACGATATTGCTTTTCTAATGGACACTGTCAATGAAGAAAAAGAATAGAAAATTTTTGTAACATTATGTGATTTGTCATTCTGAGGAGAACATTAAAAAGCTTAAAAATTTCAACATATTTGTTCTCTTTCTATTGTATTGATCAAAATTATATATCCATGAGATGTTTTGATGAAATCAACGGGGAACATTTCAGCGCCAGACTTTAATTAACGGAGGAATAATTTATACGATGAATAAATTAACGGGGTTTTAATTAACTCGAATTTTCAAAATTCGCGTTAATTACTTGCTTCCTTATTTTCGTGTAATAAGATACGCTCTTCAAAGACATTATAGAGTAAATTCTTTATGTTTGTCTTGACCTTTAATCATTTAAAGGCTTTGTTATGAGCTTTGGGTTGTTAATGTATTTATATTTTCTTTCATAATGACTGTTATGCTACACTCTTCCCTTCCATTACTTAAACTTTGTATCCTGCACATTTATTGGTTACACACTTGTTATACATTTGTTTGAAGGAACATCCGGAGTTTTTATGTTTTCACAATGAGTACAACTTTTTCATCACTAAATAAAAGCTTAAATGTCTTAGAAAAATAGTTACATTGTTCAGAATCGCAATAAACAGGGCAATACTGAGCATGTTGTATAATTTTTGTGGATGAGATCTCGTGTCTTTCTTCAAATGCTGGCTTTCTTTTTTACTTTTACTCTTCTGTTGACTCTATATCCAACGATAGTAGGGACGGGAAAACAGAATTTTTCACAACAACATACCCTCAAAGGAACAGGCAGAACTCAAAAAGGTCCCAGGGATAAGAGAATTAATCATTGGTGTGCACGCTATGTCAAGATCGTTGCAAATAATGCATATCTAGACCTTTTATAGACAAGGAGAAAACTTTCAGAAGTAAGCTAAATGCTTAATTGTTTGGGAAACCTGGGTCCCTCTCTAATGAAAAAAAACAAGAGGCACCAACCGCTGTGCCATCCTTAGAAATAACAACTGGTAATAGTTCATGTTGATGACTATTTATCTCTGTTTTTACTAATCTCTACAAGTCATAGTTGCAGTCTTGCAATCTATGCTCGACAGGAACTTCCAACTATTAGAGTACAAGAACTTTAACCTAATTATAAGACTTCCATGTTCTTTAGATTGTCTTGCCTTTAGGCTACTTGTAACCTACATTTTTTGTAACAATCTCCCTCTTCTGATTGTTGTTTACTTAATGAGACACTATCAGACTCTTTAGACGTTGTCATCATAAATTCAGTGTTGTTTGGAAAGGCTATTCACAGGCTTCATCAATCTCCCGGTTTAGAGTTGATTACAGTCGTCGTCTTGAAGTGTGCTTCTGAGCTATCTTGCTGTTATTTAAACTGTCCATTAATTGCCCATATGTGGCACCAGGTTCTGAAAGAGGTCCTGGTTTGGTATTGTGTTTGACCAGAGGCTTTTAAAGGATTTTGGGAAAACGTCCAATCTGTTAGACATTTATTGGGAGGCTAAAGCCCGTTTAAATACAGCACGGGAATTGCAAGGCTAAAGGTAGTTTGCATTCAGCACGGGAATCGGAAGACTAAAGCCCGTCTTTAGACAGCACGGGAATTGCAAGGCTAATGCCCGTATGAAAATCAAATATGGACGTCCGTTCGAACAAGAACATTGAAGGCAAACTAGCCCGTATTCATTTTTGACAAAAATCACAAGTCCAGATTAGTCAATTGTATCAGTTGTGTGAAACATTGTATATATAGGTCAATATCAATACCTGGATCTGTATTTTTTCAGTAAATGCACAGTAATGGGCAACGGCACCCTACAAAGCAAATTGCATATATTTATGTCCGTAACAAAGTCGACACTCATACTTTTATCCCGTTCAACCAAGCTTAAATTTACCTTTTGCAGGGAAGTTAAATACACAAGGAGAATTGGAAGGCCACAGCCCGTTTTAATACAGCATGGGAGTTGGAAGACTAAAGCACGTTTAAATTCGCCACGAGAATTGCAACGCAAAAGCCCGTTTGAAAACCTAAGATGAAAGTCCTTTGAATTTTCGCCGTTATTATTAAACGAGAAATAACCATGAGAGCATTAAAGGCAAGCTTGTGTGTACCACCCCGTATTTGTTTTTGAAAACAATCACTAGTCTATATTAGTCAACTGTATCGGTAGCGTGAGATATTATGTGTATAGGCCAGTATTGGCATTCCTGTTTGTTCAGCAATTGCACAGTAATGCACAACGGGACCCCACAAAGCAAATTATACATATATATGAAAAAGCATACTTGTGTCCCATTCAACCAAGCTTGCATTTACTGTATGCTTTGCTTAAGGCATTTAAATACACCACGGAATCGAAAGGCAAAAACTCATTTAAAGACTGCAAAGGAATTGGAAGTTAAAGGCCCGTTTGAATACACCACGGGAATTGCAAAGCTAAAGCCCGTTTCAAAGCCAAGGAAGCAAAGCATATCTATGTCCTGTTCAAACGGGACATAGATATGCTTTCATTTACCGTATGCTTCCATTTACCGTATGCTTCCATTTACCGTATGCTTCCATTTACCGTATGCTTTGCCAAGGGCAGTTAAATACGCAACGGTAATTGAAGGCTGAAGCCCGTTTGATTACACCACAGGGATCCTAAGAGAAAAGCCCGTTTGAAACCAAAGGCGGACGTCCGAATAACATTGCCTGTTATTATTAAACGAGGAATAGCCACGGGAAGATAAAAAGGTAACCCTGTGCTTACTAGCTCGTATTCATCTTCAAAAATATCACAAGTCCATATCAGTCAACTGAAATGGTAGTGTAAGACACTAAAATACAGAGGCTAGTATTTGAATATATATTTTTTAACAATTGCACAGTAATGCACAAAGGGACACACAGCTTGTACTTACCGAATGCTTTGATAAGGGCAGTTAAATACACAACGGAAATTAAAGTTTGTTTGAATACACCACGGGAATTGATGGGTTAAAGCTTATTTGCAAAACCAAAGATTGACGTCCGCTTAATATTTCCCGTTATAATTAAACGAGAAATAGCCAAGGGAAAATTGAAACAAAAAAGCCTTTGTATACCAGCCCGTGTTGATCTTGAAAAAAAGTCCACATCAGCCAAATGCTTCGGTAGTGTGAGACACTGTATATATAGACTAATATTTAAATTTGGTTTTTTTTAGTAATTGCACAATGACGCACAAAGTGACACCACAAAGAAAATTATACAGATATACGACCGTAAACAAGAGGAAAAGCATACGTGTATCCCATTCAATCCAGCTTGCATTCACCTTAAGCTTTGGTAAAGGTATTTAATACACCACAAAATCGGAAAGCTAAAGTCCATGTGAGAACTGCATGGAAAATTAAAGCTAAAGCCCATTTGAATAATTCACGGGAATTCGAAGGCTAAAGCGCGTTTGAAAACCGAAGACGTCCGATTGTTATTCCCTGTTAATAATAAACGAAGAATAGCACCAGTAACATTCGGTAACATGAAATCGATCTAGTAAACACAGGCAAGCCTGTGCTTGAAAAAATACCACAAGGCCACATCCGTGGACTAAATCCGTAGTGTGAGGCACTACATATAGGCTAGTATTTAAAGTTGCTATTTTTCAGTAATTGCACAGTAGTGCACAACGGCACATACAAAAAATTTATCCATATATACCGCCGTAAGCAACAGAAAAAGCATACCTGTATCCCGTTCAACCTTGGTAAGGGCAGTTAAATACACCATGGAGTGGGAAGGCTAAAGCACATTTGAATACCCCACGGAAATGCCAAGTCTCAATGCCGTTTGAAAATCAAAAATGGACGTTTGTTTGTATTTTCCCAGTTATTATTAAACAAAAAAGTGATACGGGAACATTAAAGGCAAGATTATGGTTACTTCTATGTATTCATCTTGAGAAAACATCACAAGTCAACATCAGGCAACTGAATCGGTAGGATGAGACACTGTTTATAGAGGCTATAATTTGAGTTTTACTTTTTTCAGTAATTGCACAGTAATGCGGAAAGGGACCCTACAAAGCGAATTACACATACATCCAGCTTTAAGCTAGAGGAAAAGATTACTTATATTCCAGTCCTCCAAGCTTCCATTTACCGTATGGTTTGCTGAGGGACGTTAAATACACTAGAGGAATTGAAAGCTGAAGTCCATTTGATTACACTAGGAGTATTGAAAGTTTAAGGCCCGTTTGAATACCAAAGTTGGACGTCCGCTTAAAATTCCCTGTTATTATTAAACGAGGATAAATAGCCACGGGAACAATGAAGGCAAGATTGTGCATACTAGACCATATTAGACTTTGAAAAATATCATAAGTCACGATCAGTCAACTCAACTGTTAGTGGTGGTTCATCCGTCGATACAAAGAAGACCATCTAGTCATCCCGGGGGTGGGGTCTGTGGGTATGCAGGTGACTGGTTGGGCCAATCTGCGCCCGAAACGATCTCTGGCAGTATGGACAGGGAAGAGTGGCTGCTGCAGGGGGGCTGTTTGGCACTTTTCTTTCTGATCACTTGGCGTTTCGCAGGTGCAGCAATCCTGCTCACCCCATAGAATTTGCTACATCGTGAACAGCTGCTCACCAACCACCTCTGTATTTTCTCCCAGGTAGAGTAGCTGATACTGAAGGCCTTCAAGGAAGCTTCTAAAGTGTCCTCGAAGCGCTTTTTCTAGCCACCTTGAGAGCGCTTTCCTTGCTGCAGTTCACCGAGCAGTATTTGTTTTGGTACCCGTTGGTCTGGCATGCGAGCTATATGATCTGCCAAGCGGAGCTGTGACTGCATCAGGATTGTGAAGATCCTGGCATACCGGCTCGAGTCAACACCTCTGTATCCGGAACCTTGTCCTGCTACTTTATGCTTAGGAGTTTTCTGAGGCATGTGGTGTGAAAGTGCTTCAGTTTCCTGGCATGACGCTGGTATGACGTCCATGTCTCATAGCCATAAAAGAGTGTGGTGAGCACTATGGCCCGATACACCTTAACCTTGGTCTCTTTGGTAATACCTCTTCTGATCCAGACGTTTTTGTGAAGTCTACCAAAGTCAGCACTGGCTTTTGCGAGTCTGGCATTTACTTCGTCATCAATGACAAAATTTCTGGAAAGAGTGCTACCAAAATAAGTAAAGTTGTTCACCACATTTAGTCGTTGCCCGTTGACAATAATGTTTGGCTCAACATACGGTTTGCCTGGAGCCGGTAGATGCATCACTTCCGTCTTCTTTGTGTTGATTGTCAGGCCGAGAATCAGAGAATCTGCCTACGCTGTGTTGCATGACAGGTTCATAGGCAGCGTTGAGGGCACAATCATTGGCAAAAGGAGGTCATTGATGGTGTCTATCAAAACTTTGCTTTTTGCTTGCAGCCTTCTGAAGACTGATCCTTTTGTTCGGTACCTGATACCGATGCCCATGTCAGTGTCTCTGAATGCATCAGTCATCATAGCTGAGAACATGAGGCTGAACAAGGTCGGAGCAAGCATACAGCCCTGTTTCACTCTGTTGGAAACTCGAAACGATTCAGATATCTCTCCGTTGTCAAGGGCTCTTGGCTAGCAGTCCATTATGGAGTTGTCGAAAGATTGCAATGAAGTTTCTTGAACATCCATATTTTGCCATGATTTTCCAGAGGATCACTCTACTACCAGTGTCAAAGGCTTTGGTTAGATCGACAAAGGTGGAGTACAGGTCGGTGTTTCTGTTCCTCACACTTCTCCTGGAGTTGTCTGGCAGCAAACACCATGTCAATCGTCCCACATTCTTTCCGGTAACAACACTGGCTTTCTGGTAGGAGACCTTGCTCCAGGTGTGCAGTTAGGCAATTCAGTAGGACTCCAGACAGGGTCTTGCCTGCAATGAACGGCAGGGAAACTCCACGGTGGTTATCACAGGCCTGGTGAACTCCTTTTTGTTTGTAAAGGTGTAAGATGGATACATCTTTGAGGTCTTATTGAACCGTCACGTGCTGCCATATGAGCTGGAAGAGCTGGTGGCGCTTCTCCACCAGAACTGTACCGCCTTCTTTGTATACGTCGGCTAGAATAGCGTCTGAGCCAGGTGCTTTGTCACAAAATAATAAACATATTGCTTTCTAAGTCTCTTCCAAAGTAGGTACGGTATCCAGGGTCTTATCAATCGGAACCTGAGGGAGCCGATCAATGCCACCGTTGTTGACGCAAAAAGGGTGGTTCAGAACACTGTTGAAGTGTTCGGCCCATCTTTAAAGAATGTTCTCCTTGTCTGTGATTAGTGTTGATTCATCTGCGCTGAGTAGAGAGGATTCGCCCGAGGTTGTGGGACCGTAGACTTCTTTTAAGCCAGCGTGGAAGTTTTTAATGTCATTTCTGTCTGCAAAGCCTGCATCTCATCTGCTTTGTTGCTCAGCCAGGTGTCCTACATCTAGCACAACTTGTTATGGACGTTGCTGCGCACCATCCTCAGTGCATCTTTCTTAGGTGTAGACTTTAGGTCATTGGGTCGTCGATGTGCGTTCTGTAAACAAGATGCTTTTCAGCTAAAAGATGCTGAATTTCTTCGCAAGTTTCATCAAACCAATCCTTGTGCTTTCTAATAGTGGGTTCCAGACACTCTGTGGTTGTTGTGAACACCGTGTCACATAAGTGAGGTCCATGCTGCTTTCACGTCATGGTAATCCAGCATGTTGGACTCGAGGCGGGCTTTTAGTGTGTCAACAAAGGACTGTTTGATGTCGGAGTCCTTCAGCTTGCTGACGTTCAGGCGTTTACAAGTTTTCATTCCCTGCGGTCGCCTCTTCAGATACGACCAAAGAACCTTCTTATTTATAATTTTGTTAGTACTACCGACATAAGAACTGATTAAATGACCTGTCAGTACATCTGCATGACTGATGTAGACATTAGAATTATCCCAAGGTAAATGAACACTTAATCAAGTTGTAGTTGTAAAAGCACCTGGAGAACCTTTTGTCCAGTTGAATTAACTCTGATTTCTAACACTTTTAGTATTTGCTATAAAGAAGAATGTAATCGTATTTCCATTAAAGTTAATATATGGAAAGTATCCTTTATTTAACGTCGTTAAAGATGTCATAAGTAGAACTGTCTTTGAAAAATAGTTTTCCAAATTGGCAAGTTTAGCTTCATCTGATCTCGGATATAATTTAATTTAGTAAACTCTCTTAGAAATTGGAAACTCAATTTTTATCCATCCTGAAAGGTTCTTTTCTAAATTACTCACTATCCAATGTGTGTTTAGGTTATTATCAAATGCATTTTCAGGCAATGTCCATGATGCATGAGAAGATGAAGCTGTAATTGTATTTCCAGCACCTGAAATTGGTACTGTCTCTCTTTCATAAAATGGCACGATATTATAATTTACTTTATTCAAAGAAGAAACAGTAGCTAAACTATTTTCACTTTCAGGGATTTTAGGATTTATGACTTTATATTCATCTCGTAAATCAATGTTTTTATATTTAAATAATGGACTTCTGATATCATGTGGTTGTCCTGAAATAGCACCTAAACCTTGAATATTTTGTATGTTATAATTTTTAGCACCTATTACTATTTAATTCAATACTTTGTCCAGTAGCACCAGTAATAGTTTTTAAATTATTAAGATCATAGTTTTGCATATCAAAAGAACCGTTAACTTATATGGGATCACCCAGATTTGAAGTTGCAAATTTATTTATATTTATAAGATCATTTTGATTAATATCTTAGGAACCTAAAATGTTTCTAGTAACATCTAGTTCTAATAATTCTAAAGTTTTATTTGAAACTTCAGTTGCGATCAAATTCGACACTTGTGACGTTACTTTGGAATTACTTTTAGTTTCTCAAAGTTCACTTACAAAAACGTTTTTTCAGATGTCCTTATTATAAAAGACTTAGATTATTTCTCTAAAATCAATTGTTCTGCTTTTGTTGGTTTGAAGAGGAATAATTCTTCTTCATAAAACGTTCCAATAATCTTTTCAGCATTTCGTATATCTGCTATTCGATAAGTAGCTGGAGTTGTTTTTAATACATTTGTTATTACAAAAACTTCATCTGTATAATTTGCTGTATATCCACGTGTAAATTTTCCTCTAAATTTGTTTAATCTAACAAAGTTTCCAGCAGAAAATTTAGGAACTGTTTTTGTTTCATCATTTAAATAAAGATTTTTTCAAGCTTTTTGTGGATTTTCTACAGCTTCTTTTGGTGTCATTTTAATTGATCTGTGATAGCTGGTGTCATGTGTTTCAACCACGTCTGGAAGTATGTCAACCCAACGTTTTGTATTATTAGCTGTAAATCATTTATACATTCTATCTTTCAACCTTCTATAAAATCTTTCTACGATCTGCGCCTTGGTTTCATTTTCAGTTGAAAACCAATCTGTATCTAAATTTTTAAATAATTATTTAGTATTCTTATTAATAAATGAAGTCCCTTTATTTGTATGAAGTAGCTTTGGTTTCCTATCGTTACAAATAGTTTTAAAAGTTTCAGTTATGAAATCTCCGATTTTTCGTTTGATTGGAACGGCAAATGCATAATTTGACAATACCTCAATGACTGTTAATATATAATTATAATCATCATCATATTTACTTACAGATCGCTTATCAGCCAAGTCTTCTTGATGTTGATGTTCAAGTGAATGAACAAGGACACGCCGAGACTTGGATTTACAAATGTCTGGTTTATATTGGTAATACGTTCTTTGCTCTTGTAAGTAACTTTTAATAGTTCTCTCAGGTAACTTTGATCTACGTTTTAAGTGTTCAATTATAATAAAGCCTGTTTTAGTATAATAATAAAACTCATCTAAAATTTTACGTTGCCTATCTGCTAATTCAGTCATTTTATTATTAAAATAGATTATCTAAAATCTTAGCTTGTTTTGTTGAAATCGAAAATCCTAACTTTCGTTTTGCACCAATAATTGTTTGTACAATCTTTCGATCAATTTTTTCTCTAAAACCTTTTGGTTTCATTTCTTTTCAATTTTTTAACATGATGTCATCACAAACATGTTTATCTATCTTAGAATCACTATCTCTATAACATTTATCATGCTTCAAAGCTATTCCTTCAACTTGAGTGTATGGTTCATGCTCCGGTAAAGAATCATTATTTTTATCTAAATCTTCTTCAAGAGGTATTGATTGAATATCTGTATAACGATGATTCGGTAGGGTTAAAATATCTTCAGGTAAAAATCGTTCTACGTAATCCTGTCTGTAAATCAAATCCACTAGCGTTTTGCTTATATTTATCCATAATGTTTTGAACAAGATATTCTTTTCCAGTTAATATAGCTAATTTTTTATTGTTGCTCACTATTATGAATAAGTTAGATTTTATCATCATTAATTCAATTTACCATTACTAATTAAGGTATAATCAAAGTTCTTTCTAAATCTTCTGTAATTATCATCTTTTGCTTTTAAATCGATCATAAAAAAGTTATATCTGTCATTTAAAGCAGTTCTATATAACCTTCTGAATTGGTCTAAAGAAAGACAACCATTGCTATTTTTAGCTTTATTATATAGTTTATTTCCTTTCAAATTTCTAGTAAAAATAAAATAATCACTATTAATGTGAATTTTGTTGAAATTTTGAAATACCTTTGACTAATAAAAACTATAGAACAGTTACTTTTACGCCCACGTATGAAAAGCTCTGAAACTCTCTCTAAGTTCTTTTCACATATAAAATAATAAAAAACAATCAAATTCTGTATTGATTCATCGATTTCATCGATATAAATAGTATCTTCAATATCATTTGAATATTCTATCAGGTCATAATCTTTTTTACTTCGTTTTTCCCAAGAATCCATTAAAAATCCATATAAACTTTCGTCTAGCTTTTAAGCAAATAAATATATTTTATGAAAATTTTCTGATAACACTATTTTATTCATTAAAATATTTGTCTTTCCACTGTTCGATGCACCTACAATACATAAACGAAATGGATGTTGAGGTAATCTGTTTGGGTTATGAGAATTATCTTCTCTATATTGCTTTGGTAATCAAGTATAACAGTTAATAATTGAAGACATTATTATTAGAAGTTAGATTTTTTAACTAAAATTTTAATGTTTCTTTAACTTTAGTCCTATGATTATTATTGTCTTTAAAATATAATAACTTTCTTATTTCATTATAATTAAAATGTTCACAAATTACATCTATTACCAGTCTATATTTAATAACTTTGCAACTAATAATTCTACTGTAAAATTTATTTAAATATTTCAATATCTTATCTTTCATTTGCATTAGTTTGGATGTAACAATTAATAGTTCTAAATTGTTTAAAATGTGATAAATATAGATTAATTGTTTTCTTTGATTATAATTATTATTCCTATAAATACTATTTAAAGAATATTTATTATCTAATTTTGATTCATTAGATTCTATTTTTTTATATCTGGTTTTTCTTTTCTTGACAAATAATTCAATTAAATATTTCACCTAAATGATAATTTCGTTTGTATCTTTGTCTAAAGGTACAACTACTTCTTTCTTTATATTGAATAGGTAAGTAAATGCCAGATTCGTTTATGATACAATTGTCTATCTTTTCTTGCTTTTTAAAAGCTTTATAATATCTAATTAAGTCCATATACATATAATATAATGTCTAACTTTAATTAATAAAATGCCACGTAAAACTGATTATAATCTAAAAGCTAAATCACAGTTGGCTAAGAAGAATCTAAACAAACAGAATACTATTGTAAATTCAATCAGTAAAGGTAATATTACTAAAGCTGAAATTTTAAGTGGACAAGAACTAATAGAAAAACAAGCTGAAAGAGATATTGTTGAAAAACGTAAGGATACAGAAGATAGAAATGTAACTAATGAAAGAATAGTAAATCAATTTACAAGCTATTTATGATAAACCTGATTCGGTTAAGAACTTAGAAATTCTTCAAGATACAAGAGACTTGTTAAAAATACGTCCGTTAGAACAAGGTGCTATAGCTGTACCAGCTAAAGAAATAGCTGAATAATCTGCAAAACCTAAAACATATATGATTGATTTTGATGAAAACGTGGATGGAAAATTTTTAGAAAAACATGGAAAATTATCAGATATTTTTAAGTCTGGTGATATAATAAAAGCAAAACTTTTAAATGAAAATTTAAAAGAAGATATTAAAGTGTTGAATGGCAGTGCAGCAACAAATCCAACTTATGAAACGCAGAGATGAAACTGTAAAATATAGAAAGAAACTTAGATTTTATTAAAGCTTTGGAAAATACAGAGTATGGTTCAAGTACCACGACAAATTTAAGTGATTTAATAGAGAGATTAAAAGGCCAACGAGGAGGTTCTCTGATTCGGTGAAGGAAGACATGAGAGTGGCAGGTGCATCAACCGAGGATACCTCTGACAGACAGAGGTGGCGAGCATTGATCCGTTGTGGCGACCTCTAACGAGAGAACCCGAAAGAAGAAGAATAGAGAGATTAAAATTAATTACTGATTCCATTAAAGCTGGTAATAGCTCAAAAGAATTAAAAAATGAACTTAGTGACATTTTACACTATCTATATAAGAATAAAAAGATTAATAAAAATATTTATATTGGTTTTATGAATCTAACCTTATCATGATATGAATTCAATCATTTCAAGTACTGCAAATAGTAAGAGCGATCAAAATCATATTCTAAAGTTAACAGATGATATTCAATTAGAAAACAATCTAATTTCTTTGAGTTATTGTTCTATTTATTATAATTGGGAAAATGTTAAAGATGTGAATGGTAATACTAAATGTCAATATACTGATATTGCTACAGGTGTATTTCATATTATGTACGTTTCAGATGGGTCATATTCAGTAAAAGATGTTAATAACTACATCCATCATAGAATGACATTAAATGGACATGTAGAAGCAGATGGTTCTTTTGGTATAAATTTTTCTGCCAATCCAGTATATAATCGAGTTACTCTATCAGTTAGTAAAGACGATGGCTTTTCTTTGTCACCTGGATTTATGGAAACGTTAGGCTTTGATTCAACACAAAATGTGATTACAAACACTGAAGTCAATGGTAATTTAGTACCCAAGCTAGAAAGAGTTGATACAGTTTTAATTCATTGTAATTTGGACAATCGAGTCACCCATAATTCAGATATTTTATATACATTTACACCTAACGATTCATTTGGAAATCTATTAGCTTTAAGCTTTAAATTATCCTTAAAGCAGATATTGTAGAAATGCTTCTTTTGATTACGTAGAAATATACTTTACTGATTAAGATGGAAATTCTTTGGATGTTGAAGATAGAATACTTGTTGAATTACAAATTATAGAAGAAAAACAATAATAATCTAGAGTTATAATAATGATGCGACGGACTATTTACTTTCCAAGTTATGATTATATTATATTACTAAAAATGACTCATTTAAATTCGTCGGAAATGGAATTTTTGGTGACTCAGTAAACTTCGTTAAAGACTCAGTTACGTCTAAAGCAGCAAGAGATATAGTTACCAGTACAGTTAAAAATTTTGGTGAAACTGCCGGTTAAGAAAGTTGGTGAGAAAGCCGCAGATAAATTAGTAAATAAAGTATTTTCTTATAAGAAGAAGAAAGATAAGAAAACAGTTAATAATAATGAAATTTTGAAGGTTAAAAATTCAAAATCTAAAACCAAAGAAAATATAAATGTATTGAAAGAGATATACGGTACTGTACGTTTCTAGACAGAAAGGCAAAGGAAGCAGACAAATATAATATAAATGTTATATAATAATGGACAATTGAAATGAATTCGCTTTTCAGCAATCAACAAAAGCTTAAAACTTATGTGAAGAAAGGCTTAGTTAGAGTGTATGACTCGGTTATACAACCCTTGGTCAAATCGTGTTAAATTTACATGTCATACTTTGGTTAATAAACTAATTGATTATTCAAAAGGTTTTATATTATTTGATGGTTATATTTCAAGTACAACAGCAAATCCTCTAAGTAATGGTGATATTGATTCTATACAAAATGGTACTAATTCATTATTTACTGATGTTAAATTATCGTTTAATAACAATGAACACAATACACGGCCAGATATAAGCACAACCAGGTTAAATTTATTAGAATTTTCACCAGATTATGCTGGATCAAATGCTGCACAATGGGGATTTGTAAAAGATCAAGCTTTAAACGGTGTAGACAATGATAATATTGCAATAATTCGCTCACGAATTGGTGGTGCTGATGTTGCTAATATTACGGCTGCTGGAGGTGGAAGTCCTGTAAGATTTGTAGTTAGATATGTTGTTCCTTTAAAAATATTTCTGATTTTTGTCTGAGACTTACTTTTCCTATAATAAATCAGCCAGCAAAGATTGAAGTTCAATTAGACCAAAATATTAGAGTTATTTTTAGGCATGGTGCTGATGTCATAGTTAGTGCTTCAGCACTAACTTTGACATCAGCACAATTATTAATTCCTGACGTTGTTTCACCAACTAATAAAAAATGTTAAGTTAATGAAAGCAATTAAATCAGGAAGTTTTGTTAAAATGCTTGAATGGGATTCTATGGATTACATATTAACAAATACAAATGTTGCAGCAAATACACAATTCAAAGTGCTACTTGATACAAATCCTGTTGGTGTAAGAAAGATTTTCTTTATGGTGCATGAACATGTTGATAGTCAAGAATGGGTTCAAACCGGAAGTGATGTTATTGTAAGAAATTTTAATGTAGATATTGATTTAAAAGATCTATCAATATGAATGTTGCTACTGATCAAGAAGCTTATAGAATTGTAGCAGAAAACTTTAATTCACAAAGTAAAGATCTAAACACTGGATCATTGATTCCTTACACTAAATGGCTTACTAGATATAGATTTTTTGTTATTGATTTAAATAGACAAGAAATCTTTGAAAGTGAACCAAATGTTGTACAAACCATAAGACTTTGTACTACATCTACATTAAATGGGAGACTGATAGTTATACTCGGAATGAATAAGATTACAAGATTAGATTTCGCAAATCCACAAAATACAAGAACAATCTAAATAATTAATAATAATGACTTATTACAAAGGCGTTTCATTTATGTTAAGTAAAAATCAATTGTCTAAAGTTTAAAATGCTATTAGGAATAATGAAGGTGTTGTTATTCAAGTTGGAAAACAAAATATTGATGGAAATAGTAATATTGCTTTAAATTTAAGTGATACACAGGTTAATAGATTAAAGGAAATCTCTGGTGAAAAGACAATACTTATAAATCTGAGTAAGACAAATAAAAATCTGGTAGTAAAAGTATAGATAAAAGTAAAGATAAAAGTAAAGAAATAACTTTTAATGTAACACCTAATGAGGTTAAGAACATTAATAACGAGATGTTAAAATTAATGATTTTAAATGATATTGATGAAAGTAAAATTCAAGATGGAAGTAGTACTGCTTCTATCTTCAAGTTACCGTTATTGTTTGTTAAGAGGATTCTACCTAGAGTTTTAGGAACTCTTGGTTTAGCTGCTGCTACATGTGCAGTTTCAGAGGCTACCCTTAACGCTACTTCTGGCAAAGGGCTTAGGAGAGCTTCTGGTAATTCTATTAAATTAACTAAAAATAACTTAGAACGTATTGTGAAGCTAGGAAATGCTTGTCAATGTCATAAATTAGTAAAAGATAATTTTGTTGATAACATGAATAAAGACATAAAAATACAACGAGGAAATTTTTTACCCATGCTGCTGGGTGGTATCGCAGCAAGTTTGATCCCCAGTTTACTTTGATCTGGGATTTAAAAATTTAAGGGGATTAGTCGTGCTGGAAATAAAGATTGACTATCAAAAGTTAATCAACTGGTTTAAGTAATATATAAATCGATAGTTATTTTGGAAAGAAAATTACTTTTCCATAAGATAAATTACGAGATAAAATTAAACCTAATAAAATGTTTGTTGTTAACTTAGATAACTCAGACCTTCCACATTCGTATTTAGCAGCAATAAAAAATCAAAATGGCTATTCTTTATATTTTGATTCATTCAGTATTGTACCTACAGATGATGTATTAAACTTTGCGGATAACTTTGCAGATACCTACAGATGAATGTATTAAACTTTGCGGATGAAGAAAAATTTAAGGTAATTTACAATTCGTATAGAATACAAGACTTGGGTTCAACTAATTGTGGCTATTTTTTTCTGGACTTCTTGAAGTCAGTTTTATGATGATAAAAGTTACTTAAAATAGCTTTTAAAATATTCACCTCAAAACTTTAAATATAACTAGACGCATAGGTGCGTGAACTCGGGCTGACTTTGTTAAAGATTTGTGATCTTAGTAAATGAAGAATGTACTATTTGTTTAAGCCAGCTACTTCAATGGTGAAGGCAATATTATTAAAGATAACTATTATTAAAGCAGCCACAAGAATATTGATTAGAAATAATATATAATAGTATTTTATTACAAATGTTTTAATAGCTATATTTACAAATAATATCTTAATATCGCAGCACGAAGTAACAACAGTGCAACAATATGGCGTCCAAACTATCGACTTCGACCGCATGCTATCGATCACGTGATAAGCTCGNCTCGGGCTGACTTTGTTAAAGATTTGTGATCTTAGTAAATGAAGAATGTACTATTTGTTTAAGCCAGCTACTTCAATGGTGAAGGCAATATTATTAAAGATAACTATTATTAAAGCAGCCACAAGAATATTGATTAGAAATAATATATAATAGTATTTTATTACAAATGTTTTAATAGCTATATTTACAAATAATATCTTAATATCGCAGCACGAAGTAACAACAGTGCAACAATATGGCGTCCAAACTATCGACTTCGACCGCATGCTATCGATCACGTGATAAGCTCGACTACGTCACATCCGTTGCTGACCACTTGACTGCATTATGGCGTTGAATAACACGACGACGAACACTCTCGAATTTAATACTCGGGCTACTTCCAGCCCGAGTAATTATAAAATTGTTATGGAAAGATTAAATTTAATCTGATTTTGAGTAAATCTAATTCAGATGTAATAATAAATACTGCAAGGTATATGAAATGCAAGTCTCAGCAATCATGGAAAGAAAACCCTTCTTCAGTTAGAACAAAGAACAATAAAATTCCTCTTCAAGGTATATGTAGCAAATTCGGAACAAAAATGTTTGGATTTATTAGTAAAAATAATTTACAAGATGGGTCTGGTTTATTATCAAATTTAATCGGAAAGATTATACCAGTACTAAGCAAAATACCACTGCTTACTATCTTATTTTAATAATATTAGCTATGTATCCGAAATGACTTCCCAGTGCTCCTATTGGATACGTAAGTCGTAACTAAAGTAATGAAGTTAATATTACTCTATGGTTACTTATTATTAATAAGTATTATATAGTACTTCTTTTGTAAAAATAAATAGTATATTGATATTTAGTGCGTTGAGAGAATTCAGAAAATATATAATATTGTTATGCTAGGATGGAAAATGAAGAAAATGATTTTCGTGGGGTAGTTTTTTCATGGACAGGCGGGGATGAGATGGAGATTACAATGGATTAAACATTTAATGTATTTGTTATTCTTTTATTGGAAGTGATTACACGTTGTAAATATGCATTTGATGACAGTGATTTCACGGGCAATATTAAGGGGCAGCTATTGAATAGAGGGCTAACAATGTTTATTGATATTGCAGATTTAATCGGATTAGTGCATTGTGAGCAGAAAATGCGAATCTGCAGGTGAATTTACAAACTGCAGAGAAATTCATGCAATCTCTTCGAGAATATTTCCAAACATCAAGGAAAGTAGGTGCAAAAGAACCGAAATTTGAAATTATTCTGACTTCTTACGCTGTTTTCGTTCTCATCAGGACACTTTAAAAGTTCTGATATCTTTTCTTCTCAAAATTGTTTGATGTCTTAGCTAATGTACAACTAGTTGTACTAAGCGGAGGAGCCAGCTCAACGTACCTGCTCGCCTTCTATTTTTTTCGTTCGTGCAGAAACTATTGGAAAAGATGGTATTACGAATCATCCTAAGCTGGTCATACTTAACATAAACCAAATTACCAGCGAAATAGTCAGCAATACCATTGCCTAAGCGCATCACGTCTGATAACGCCTAATATACCAGGTGCAAAATTTACCTAGTATTTCACAATTTTATGCTATGGGCTGATGCAATCTTTGGTGCAATGTCAAATGCGAAAACCCAAATACGCCAGACCTAAACCGTAATCTTTGCTGGAATTCCCGTGAAATGAATAAATTGAAGTGAAAATGGATGAAGTTTGTTGAGTAGAAGGTAAGCGGTGTTGTTCTAGCATACAGGATGTTTTCTATTCTTTATGTTTTTACCCTCAAACCGTACGTTTCATGCGAAAGATGAGAGAACCAGATTTTGCGTAAAACGTACGAATTTAAAACTATTTTTTTTATGAAGAAGTTTTAAGCAACAGCAACAGCAACAAAATATTTGAAATAAGATTTTTTAAACAAATTTGCTTGTGTATCACGTCTGTTTTCTTCTAGATTGGTCTGCAGCACATACCCTTCGCAAACCAATCGATTAAAAGATAAGTAACCGACATGCTGACGTGTAACCTTGTCGTTGTCAGGCAGCAGGTTCAGTCTCTTTTTGGTATCAGGCTCATTAATAGCGGTGATGACGTCATTCATAAACATTATGGCAGCGTCTTGTGTACAAACATCAGCTAACTCCGAAAGTTATGCGACAGGCGCGCAATGCTCATTGGCTACCCACGGAAAGTAAGTCCTTTATTCAGAGAAAATACAAACTGTGCGTTGAGTCAAAATTAAAAATAATTATTCTAAATGTTTATAGAACAATAGATTTTAACTGAACAGGAGCGAGTCACACGTTAACTCACTATTAAATTTACTCGGTAGAGGTGGGGTTCAAGAGGTTTTTAAAATTAAATTACTGATCTTCAAGGCTTAATTCTTCGTTGAAACTACAGTCATAAAGTAAATAAAGGGTGAGACGGGGAAGCATATGACTTACCGAAGTTACCACAATTATCGTATTATCGTACCTTGCAAGTTTAAATGTTTAGTACCAAGCATAAGCAATCATATAATAGACTTCTTCACCTTGTAAGATAAACGAGAGGTCAAAAAATTCCCACAAGGAAAACCCCATTGGTCTCCATATGGAAGCACAACCATGGTACAGAATTCAAACAATTTGAGATCTATTTCCATAGCAGACGAATAAAGATTAACAGATACTTGACCTTTTAATTACCAAAATGTTATTAAAGAATTCAAACATTTATTCCATTTGTTTCACTAAAAATAAATGACATTTAACTATATAGTGACTCAAACATTATATCTCAATCATTCAGTCGAATTCCAGCGAGATAGCATCTGATTAAATCTTAGTCCTCTTTTTAACATGCAAAATGACACAATAATGATGGGACTTTTTGACAGACAAGTTCACAAAATTCTAAAACAAAATCTCACAGCAGTCACTGTAATACTTGGAAACCAGAGGCGCAGGTTTGCACTAACGAAATCTTTAACTTCAGCACGTATTGTCTTATGTATTTACAGACAACGTAACTGGAACATGCATGATGCTATTTTACTGCTTCTAAGGAAAATAAAAAGTAATTAAAGTTTCAAGAAGCTAAACTGCAGACAGCAGTGTTGCTGAAACAGGTGGAAAAAAGTCTTTGTTGCTTTGTATAGTAAAAACAGGTGCAGGTGGTACCTTCTCTGACTGTATTGAAAGATCGAGAAAGAATAAGTGCTCATCATAAAATTTATCGACAAAATACATTCGGAGTCTTTTACTTGGCGCCCCTAAAGGGCAAGCCTATTCTTTCATCTTTTAGGACACTTAAAACTAATGCTGGTTCATCATTGATTTAGGTCTTCTTACAGTACGAGTTCAAGAGTAGTAGGTAATGGTAGTCATACGGGAGCATTTTGATTAAGCCAAGTATCATTCCTACTATTTGGCTTTTTAAATTTTTTCCCCCTTTCCGGCGAATTACTCCTAAGCCATTTGCTTTTCTCCATCAAAAGCATAACATCTAACGTTTTCTATTGTCGAACTTTGGACATGCATAAGGAATGATTTTACTGAACAGTATACTCGAGTTGAGATACACGTGACCAAGTCTGGAATAACAGTACATGAAGTCATTTCGTCATACCAATTGAGAGTTCATGCTCGCATTATTTGCTCTTTCTTTCATTACCCTCCAGTTTGTCAGGGTGATAACCAGTTTGGGTAAGATAAATGGTGACGTATGAGCTCTGGGTGGTACTTTTCTTCAATGGATTTTGAAGTGACTCTTAGTGATAATACTTGTTAAGTATTGAACGAGGGATGTCACAATGACAATTGCTTTGTCAGCTCCTTGTGACGTGATTTATTCATTCATTACTTTCCTATATAAACACAAACTTTGTATCTACAGTTGTACCTCGATTTTGTGAACACACGATTATTCGAATTCCTCTATTTTTCGAATTTTATCCTTGCTACCTTCGGTTTGCCTTAAGAAGCTCACATAAATTACCCCCAGTTTTTCGAACTTCGATTTTTCGAATTTTTCAGTCCCTTCTACTAAATAACTTGGGTTTTTCGAACTTTTACGAAAGTAAACAGACAGTAAGAAAACATGTCTTATTTAAAGTGAGAAATTTTATTGTAAGTTCTGTAAAATATCTTTCAACTTATCTAAAACTGGTTTACAACCAGTAAATATAATTTTACACGGGACATGCAATCCCATTCCTTTGCCTTCGTTGATGGCTTTCCCAGTAATTTTCACAGATGCAGTGTTAATTGTATCTGTCTTCAGGAAAAAGAATATAGATTTCGCATACTTTCCACTTGTCCCTTTCATCAAGTATGCAACAGCTTTATCATTATTGATAACAGCTACTTAATACTTGTCCACAATTTTGCTTGGCTCTGTTCTGCGTGACAAAACTTCTCCAACAAACGGAATCTATGAATTGCGGAAGACATGATATCCCATCACAAAGGAGCTAACTTTATGTTGCTGGACGATTAAAATGGGTAACTCTCCCTGAAATAACAAAAAATCCATATCAATACCCCCTGAAACGTACGGTTACTAAATCTGTTTTTGCTTCAAATTTTTTGTTGTCGTTTCAATTTTCGAACGCTCAATATTAAATCTGTTTCTGCTTTAATTTTGTGTTGTCATTTTAATTTTCGAACGATCCAGCAAAAAAAATCGAATGTTCAAAAATTTGAATGTTTCAAATACATTTGAATTTACAATGTATGAATGAATGTAGTGAATGTATTTGCAAAAAAACATGTCTACATCGCAGCAGAAAAAACGAATATCCATAGAAGACAAGTTCAAGGCGTGAAAAGAAATCGAAAATGGGCACTCTAAATCATTAGTTGTTCAAAGGTATAATGTGGCAAGAAACACTATTTCTACATGGCTTTTACCTGCAAACAAGGAGAAGATAATGTCTGCCTTTTCATTTGGCAGGGCAAGCTTGAAAAGAAAAATATAAAACCAGGGAAATTTGAGAACTTAGACAAAGCTGTTTTCAAATGGTTTATGTCCGCAAGATCGAATAACATACCGGTGAGTAGATTAGTCCTTCAGGAAAAAGCAATTGATTTCGCGAAAGCGCTTGGTCTAACCGACTTCAAAGCATCGAATGGATGGGTTGACAAGTGGAAAGCTAGAACTAACGTCACGTTTAAAATAGTGTCAAGTGAACCTAAATCATGCACGCCAGAGATGACTGTGCACTGGAAAGAAACTCATTTACCAACGATCCTGTCAAAGTATGACCTAAAAGACATATTTAACGCTCATGAATTTGGCCTTTTTTTCAGGCGCTACCTAATAAAACTTGGGAGTTAAAAGGTGAAAAGTGCACTGGTGGTAAACACAGTAAAGTTCTAGTCACCGGAATGACTGCAGCCAGTGGTACAGTTGAAAAACCTCCTTTGCTTGTCATTGGAAAAAGCAATAAACCACTATGTTTTAAAAACGTGAAGTCTTAACCGTGTATCTACAAGGCACAGGCAAAATGTTGGATGGATTCAGAGATCTTCACAGATTGGATCAAACAGCTCGATTGAAAATTTCTGGCTGAGAATCGTTAAGTAGCGTTTATTGTGGATAATTGCCCTGCACATCCAGAAGTGACGAATTTGATGGCCATAGATCTCATCTTTTTACCGCTAAATACGACCTCCATCACACAGCCAATGGACCAAATTAAAAAACATTATTTGAAGCAATGGAGTTGGTTGAGAACTATACGCTCTTTAACAATGAGGATATTGCTATTCAGATGAGGAGATACACTTGCCAGACTTAATGAATTGGTTACATCAACAATACTTAAGAAACAAAAGACAATCACAGACTATTTTACCGGTTTGTTAATAATCAAATTCGTCAAACATCGGTTGAAAAACGTGTATTAAGTGTTTTTTTCTCCATCTACAAATCTGTATTTGCAAATACTTCGATTTCTCGAACCCTCGATATTTCGAACTATTTTTTTAGTCCCTTAAGAGTTTGAAAAATCGAGGTACAACTGTATATTCAATGAGAAATGAGAGCATTAGAAGAAGTTCTTTCGCCATGCTCAGGAGCAGAAAGTACTAACTGTGAACTGGGGTAACCTGTTTTCTTTAGGCAAGATGAAGATCTTGTATTATAGCTACTTGGCGAGGTCTTATTGTTTGGATCAACTCAAAACATTTTTTTTGCCACTTGTACTTTATTTTACTTGCTGTGTGCGGTAGAGAAAGTAATGTGCTAACGACTGAGAGAGTCAAGCGCAACGTTGTTTCCCAACCAAATCTAACCTTTCTCATGTGAGTAGTAGGACTTCTTGTTGCACTTAACGAAAACCAGGTAAGTTTACTTAATGTCAGTGAGAACGGTTTAAATATGATCATCGAACAAGTATTAACGAAACTTTCTAAATTTTTTCATCAGTTCCATTCAAATATTTGGTCCCCAAAATGTAGAGCTTTTTTGGTCTAAATGCCACAAACCAACGTTGTCTATGTCAACTTACTGCAATCATTATTCATTGTACTTCCATTGCTTTCTGTTGTCGCAACAAGCCGTCGAGCTATCCTGATCTTCTTTCATATTAGTTTCCACACATTATTATTTAAAACAAAGAAATTTTCACTTTCTTGCACTATATTTTGCCATATATTCATGAGAAACCTATATATATGCATATATATATATATATATATAATTTTAAGAGTGGGTGTCAGATGTTTTGCTGTGTTCTTTTAGGAAGCAAAATGCTTAGGGTTTATTTATCTTTCACAGTTTGTCTTCCTGGTACCTCAAAAGCACAATTATAACCATCTGCAGCTTCGAGAAGTAAAAGAACTGTCTTCAAAGCATTGATACTAGAGTTTTAGAAACACCTTAAAAATTTCAAACATTGCTTAAATTTTACAGATTTTTATTTTCTCGAGGGTGACAAAAAACTTATGTTGACTGAAAAAGCTAACTCACAAAGTTGGGCTCCAATTAAAATTTTAATTTAGAACAGGGTTCTGCAGTTTTAAAACATGAGATNGTGGTATTTTAAGAGACATTTTTGGACATTTTTATGGACGTAACAATGACTGAGTTCGACCGGAAGTATTTTGTATTATTATTTATGATACTTTAGTAATTATTGTATTGTTTTAGCGGAAGATGGTGAGTTGAACGAAGAGAGAAAAATGGCGTGTTTTAAGTTATGAGTCTTGTGTAAAAGTGAATAGAGGATTGAGAAGCCGAACACTTTGTGTATATTTTATGGTTGTTTTACTCGGATCGCGTATACATTTGTGGATTCGTTACAGGTGTCAGATGTTTTGCTGTGTTCTTTTAGGAAGCAAAATGCTTAGGGTTTATTTATCTTTCACAGTTTGTCTTCCTGGTACCTCAAAAGCACAATTATAACCATCTGCAGCTTCGAGAAGTAAAAGAACTGTCTTCAAAGCATTGATACTAGAGTTTTAGAAACACCTTAAAAATTTCAAACATTGCTTAAATTTTACAGATTTTTATTTTCTCGAGGGTGACAAAAAACTTATGTTGACTGAAAAAGCTAACTCACAAAGTTGGGCTCCAATTAAAATTTTAATTTAGAACAGGGTTCTGCAGTTTTAAAACATGAGATTATTTGATGTTGATGGATATAATTTAAGCATGTTCTTTCAAATTTACTGAACATTTTGAATAAATATTCCCCAGTAAGTATCAAGAACTTTTGAATTTTTGAGTGACAACCTTTTTTCCGACATTCTGTGTCAAAGTCAAATATTTTTTAAAAATATGCAGCCTGAGTGCAGTTTTTTTGTTTTAGTGTCAGAGATACGATTTGTGATGCAGACAATTTTTTCGTAGGGAAGATAGATTATTAAAATATATTTTGTAATCTTTTCCTCACGGGGAAAATGAGAATTGCAGAAATTTGACCACTTGTGACGGCAATGTTCCATACATACTTGGATTGAATATTCATAGAGAAGAGGTCGGTAAATTTTGCAGTGTATTAAATAGACTAATTTTCATTGAATCTCTTCTCGTTCTTTCCTCGTTAGAGATTTTTTCTAGAATGATATCTTGTTTCAAAAAAAACGTACAAACAAAACAAAAGTCACGTGTAATGCAAAGTTACGTAATAAGGTCCATTTCCTGTTTGAGGAACCTTTGTCCCCAATAGAGAGAGCCAACATTTTAAAACTTACCAGGCAATAGCTTTGAGGGAGGACTTTTAACAGAGATCTAGAGAGCATAAAAGCCCAGGGAGCCTAATACCAGTGTTTTTCTTGACGATTGTTGGACAAATTGGATTATTATGGTGATTGATAAAAGTATTTAGTTACCTGGCCATTAAAAGTGGCCTTCGATCTTCTTCAGTCAGAGAAGTTTCAAAGACAATCCTCCAGGTGATCGATCATTCTAACTTTGCTAAATTGATTTTATTTGTTAAAGCAGTAATATATTGCTACGGGAAATATCCCTACCTCTGAAAGAATATGCGATAGATCATTTATAAATAGTAACAATAAATTTGGGCTTAAGACAAAACCCTGAGTAACACCAGCAATAATGAAATTTCCCTCCCTTCTTGTTGTTTTTGTTTTCAATATCTGAAAAATTAGTCCTTAGACCTTCAGCAGGTATCGCTGACTCTTTGAACGTTCTCGAGAAAACATGGCCTTTAACATTTTCATCTCCCATTTTTCTGAAAATATGACTAGCAGTTAGCCAAGCCTCAAAACAATTTCTTTTACTTTTAGAGCACATAAGCAAGAAGTGATCTTTCAGAATCCTTTATTAGTTTCGACTTTAATTTTCACCCTGATTTCAATATTCATATTTTCTAGTTCGTTTCTAATTAAACGTGATATTGCCAACGTACACTTTCTGCTTCAAAAGAATAGGAGTTGTCAATATTGAAGTTACAATAAAAACAGTTATGATATCTTTTGAAATGTTATTGTATAGTTCAATTCAAATTCAATCCCTCAAAACAAATATCTTTGGTTCTGAAGTGTGCAGGCAAGTCGAGGAAAGTACCCGAAATACATCCTTATTCGGCTTTCTGTTAACAACTGCATACACTCCATAATGGTACTCAGGGTGCAGCCTGGCTGAGAACTGCCAATCTCAGATATCTGCCATCTAATCTGCGAGCGGTTCCTGCAGCAACCTGCAAACTGTCATTACAATATTCTCGACTAAAGTGACTGTACTCACAACAATGCACTAAAACACAAATCCCAAAGTATAATGTTCCAAGTGATCAACAACCAGAATTCAATGACCTGGATAGGAAACAAGAGCATGATCAAGCCAAATTCGCCATTACCTCTACGCCAGCTCAATAACTAAAGAGGCAGTAACCTCAGCAACAGCCAAATCTATTTACTGCTAATGATTATGAGAACCTTTCTCTATCTGGGCTTGAAATCAGTCTCCTATCTTCTAGAGTAGCTTGCACAGGCTGACGAGCCCCTTCTTCCCAAATCAACGTGTTTTAAAGATCTATATCATCCTCCCCCCTTCCCCCTTTTTCTGTCAGTGGAACCAGTTACATCGGACTTAAAGACTAAGGTACTCTTGAATGCCAGGTGTTAGAGTAGGTTGTAAGAAGCTGTTGGAAATACACGCCATTTAGAACACTTAATAGGTAACGGGAACCTATCCCCACTATTACCCGTAACTGTAGCAACCATTTCACCAAGTAACAAGTAACAAAGAAAAGGAAGAAAAGTTTATTTCCGGATTTTTCGTTTTCTCACATACCAACCTACCAATTTGCATAACCACTTGCGTCACTTCGACGTCCCGTTTTTCATAATCATCATCGAATCGCTAACATGTATATATATATATATATACATATATATATATATATATATATATATATATACATATAAATATACAAACATACCCACCCTCTCCTTTTTTAACTGAAGTAGGACGTGGTTTGGGAAGAATGGCTTTTGCACGACATTTCATGAATTGTTTCTCATAAATACTTGCACCTATATCTGAGGGTGAAGTGCATGAGTCAAATCGTGAGAAGGTCAAATTCGTGTTTCGTTCTTCAGCTTGCCATCTTTAAAAGCAATAACAATGATATAGATTATGCGGCTGACACCAGATCTANTATATATATATATATATATATATACATATAAATATACAAACATACCCACCCTCTCCTTTTTTAACTGAAGTAGGACGTGGTTTGGGAAGAATGGCTTTTGCACGACATTTCATGAATTGTTTCTCATAAATACTTGCACCTATATCTGAGGGTGAAGTGCATGAGTCAAATCGTGAGAAGGTCAAATTCGTGTTTCGTTCTTCAGCTTGCCATCTTTAAAAGCAATAACAATGATATAGATTATGCGGCTGACACCAGATCTACACGTAATTACGTGAGCTAAAACAGTATTGACTTCTTTTGATACATTGTGCTATTTTGTATTTTTATTTCCTGCTGTTTGGATTATGTTTTGTTGACATAAAAAAGGGAAGGAAAAACACGACAAAAATTAATGTAATATGTTTTAATTTGTCTAAGTGTAAAAAGCCCCTCCTTTACTTACATCCGTCTGAAAATCAGTTCTTCATAGGGAAGAAGAGCTTTGAATCCAAAATCCTCTTTATTTTGCATACAAACATGATTTTAAATAGATCAATAAGAATACTATTTGTTACTGGTATTTCCTAGTTCACTTGGCAATCCTTAAACGACGTTTCACAATATTTTAAACGAGCGATCTAATTGCCAACAACTGCCAGCCGTATTTGTAGTTGGATTCTCCTACCTCGATTGTTTCAGATAAATGTACAATGGTGCACAATATATTTTTGTGTAAAACATTGCTAAGGTTTTGCGCCATAGAAGAAGTGAGAATAGTAATATCTTTATCATACTAATATTTTTATCATGCAAAAATGGAAAAAGTTCAATAAAATTTACAAATGTAAAGGATCCTCAACAAACATTTTGAAAGAAAATCCTTGAATGCTCGAATGTAGGGTTAAAACCCTTTTTTTCTTGCTTGAAAACATGGAGAAGTCCCTGTTAGGAAATGACATCATTTCCTGTTTTCTCATTTTGCTTGCCTTGAGTCTGCCTCCTTTTCCCCCTTGAGGCTTGTTTGATAAAAGAAAGGAAGAAACCCAAGGTGAAGGAGAGAACTCAAAGATGATAGTGAATTAGGAAAGAAATTGTTAACTTGCCTATTAAAGTATGTGACTTTAAGCGCTGTACCATATAACTGATGTCGAATAAACTGCGGTTAGGGGACATTTGTTTACGCAGGAACTGGTACAAAAAGAAATACGAAAATATACAAACAATTTTGTAACTACCTAAACATATTTGTTCATCTTTGATCAATGCTGAAATGGGGCATCAAAACATTCATTGTATTATTGATATTTTCCGGAATATTTTGTTAACGCCTGGAGGTAGTATATCTCCTTTCTTAATGTTAACGATCCACTATGAATGGCTATCGTTTTTTCATTATATCTTAAAATTAAATCATTTCTTCTGTTTTCTATCTGCTATGAATAAAAATGTCATGTTGGTAAGCTTATATTTAAGGCACATTATTAGTGCGACAAATTTTTTTGAATATTAGTAAATGCTAAGGCCCGATTTCTTGTAGAGGCTTGGTCATTTTTGTATTTGCCTTGGACGAACATGCTGAGACTCGATATAAAAAGATGAGCCAGATTTCACAACACAAAGCCTTTAAAATGAGCAGTTTCACCTTATCAATCTCTAATTATATTTCCTTTATGAAAATGAGGGTTTTATTCTTAAAAGGTTTGAATAGTCTGAAGGTGTTGTTTGAATGACAGTACATGTGGTCATTTTTCCACATAGAGACGATACTATTATCCGCTATTAACTATATTACGTCAGAGAACACTGCATTAAAAGAGATTAATCTCTTTTAATGACCTTGTCGCAAAAACAAAAGTACGCAGGGAAGCTATATCTCTAACCAGGGGGTAAAGCTGAAAACCTAGATAAAACATGATAAATGTAGGATTTATCATATTGCTTGCAGTATGCGCAGCGTTATTCTTAGTTACTTTTTTTTCGATGCTGGTGTTGACAACATGAAAGTAGTTACAAATGAAACGTAACAATTTCTTTATGCCAATATTGATCGAGAGGACTGAAGGGAGAATTTTGGAGTAAAAGAAAAGGAAAAAACAAAAGAAACAAAGAAAGGTTTTGGGGAAACAAGAAGGGAAACAAGAAACAAAGAAAGAGTTTTTTTTCGATGCTGATGTTGACAACATGAAAGTAGTTACAAATGAAACGTAACAATTTCTTTATGCCAATATTGATCGAGGGGACTGAAGGGAGAATTTTGGAGTAAAAGAAAAGGAAAAACAAAAGAAACAAAGAAAGGTTTTGGGGAAACAAGAAGGGAAACAAGAAACAAAGAAAGGGTTTTTTTTCGATGCTGATGTTGACAACATGAAAGTAGTTACAAATGAAACGTAACAATTTCTTTATGCCAATATTGATTGAGAGGACTGAAGGGAGAATTTTGGAGTGAAAGAAAAGGAAAAACAAAAGAAACAAAGAAAGGTTTTGGGGAAACAAGAAGGGAAACAAGAAACAAAGAAAGGGTTTTTTTTCGATGCTGATGTTGACAACATGAAAGTAGTTACAAATGAAACGTAACAATTTCTTTATGCCAATATTGATTGAGAGGACTGAAGGGAGAATTTTGGAGTGAAAGAAAAGGAAAAAACAAAAGAAACAAAGAAAGGTTTTAGGGTTAAGGACACAGATGTGTAGGAAAACAAAAAACGGTGGCAATTCAACAATTAGTACGTTTGGTATAACCTATTTAATATAATATATATGTGTGTGTGTGTGTGTAATATTGTGTATTCGTATCAAAAAGTGCTCAATGCGTAAAGCAGAGCAATATATAAGGTAATATATATATATATATATATATATATATATATATATATATATAATTTAAGGTTTGTGTATTTGTGTGCATTGTGAGTGTGCGTTTTGAATGGAACCACGACCAGGTGAAGTAAAAAGCTCAAAAATGGTGTCAGTGTACTTTGCAATCCCAGGCTCAATAAATACTCTTTGTCTTTCAACATTGCTGACAAGATGGCCGTCAGAGACGAGAAAAGGGGTAATGTTGGTCTCTTCTCATACACAAGCTCTACTATGGAGACGTAAATCTCACAAAAAAGTAGAAAAAGTGACCACAAAATATGGGAACGGATAAATTCAAATGCTTATTTCAAATTTAGGAATACATTGTGAGAGCAATGATGCGATAGCAACATGAACACTTAACCAGATTACCCAAGAAGGCACCGGAATATTACAAATATTCCCTTCTTCATAAATGGTGTAACTATACAAAAACATGAAAACAGAATTCATATCATTCTAAATTTCTAAGGAAAATGTTTTAGCTAGAAATGAGATTTACTGAGTTTTTAAGTTACTAGAAACTTAAAAACAGAGGTACGCAGTCGTGTTTTCTTGATAGTTAAAGCTATCCATTGAGCTTCATGCAATGATTTACACAGGGTAATAACCATACATGAATGACAGCACAACAGCTCTTATCTGTCATCCATCAGTCAAGCCTCTTGATTCCATGAGCAATCACCGAGAATTTGGAATACAAATACAAATACCTGAGGCCACTTTGTTTTGGAACAAATATGGAAGCTTTTCAAGCAAGTTGTTATACCTCCATGGACAGCTATTCATGATATTTTGAGACTATAGATACTTCTGCCTCAGGGGTGGTAAACTTAAGGACCTTATCTTCTACTGAATTTTTTTCATTTAAAAATTACAAGTAGATTTGTTGTTTACAAAAGTAGGCGCCGGTGTGATGTTAGGTACATATGATTTATGCTTTAAAGACAGATCGATAGAATAAAACAGCATTTGCGTAGCATTTACTGGCAAAATGTTTGGTCCATTAATTGAGTTCAGCAAAATGACACTGTAATTCAACAACTAGTTAATTATGAATTGGGCAGGGGAACTTTTTTACCAGAGGTCCGATACGGTTACAATGACACTGTCATGTCTAAATTTGTCACCACACCCCGCACCCCGGTCTCGTTGTTTTTCTACTTTTCAGGAATTTCTTTGGAATCTTACCTTCAAGGCTTTAGAGAAAGGCAACTGATCTCATTCAATAGAAAGCTTGCCCTTATTTCCCTTGAATATTCATAAAACATCATTTTTATGTTAAACCGGGCGAGACATTCTCTCCTCTTGGGAAACGTTAATCTATGAGGACCCTTGGTTTGTCATTTCCTCCAGAACCTTCTTGGGGTTCTTATATTCAATCTATTGGCAGATTTGATTCTAAAATGTTTGGTTCTTTGTATTGTGCTAGAAATTACCTCAAGCCCGAGGCCATCTTGTATCTCTAATAATCTACCATCCGCTCTTGCATGGAGTATTGCTGTCGTACATAAAAATGTGCTCTGTCATCTCATTTTGATGTTCTTGACCGAGTTCAGAAACCTGCTTGTAACTTGATAGGTCCAAATATTGTTGCTCAACTTCACTCTTTGTCTCATCAACAGAATGTGGCTTGTCATGGTCATTTCTTTTGGTATTATTGTGAGAAGTGTTCTGACGAGTTTTCTTCCATGGTACCAACTCCGATACAGTTACAATGACAATGTCATGTCCAAATTTGTCTCCACAGCCCGCACCCCGGTCTCGTTGTTTTTTCGACTTTACAGGAATTTCCTGTTCTTAAAGTCCATGCGTCCAAAGGCTGCTTGTGATTCCTTTGGCCTGAAACAAACAAAACCAGACGCACAGACACATTCAATTAATAAAACGTTTCAACACCTTTGAATAGGAATAACAATACCAAAACGACCTTGGTGGTTGCATAACAGCTGAACAAATAATTAATTAAGTTTGAAGTCCAGGAATATCCTGTTGGGACCTTTGATGTGTATTGTAAATCGTATCATTTTTTTTACCAGAAACAATCTTTTGGCTTAAATCTCAGCCTAACCAAGCCTTTCTCAGCTGTTTTCATGAATCATTTTCTCGAAAGGTAAGAACTGAGTAGATTTTCAACAACATGTATTACTTCAGTTATTGGTAGTAAAACAATTCCATTAGACCACATGTATTGCGCCAATTGGTCGAATCCCCTATTTCTCTATTGCTGCAAACCCAAATTTGTGATTGACACTTATTTGATTACTAAATCCACTCTTAATTTTTGGAAGGATTTCCATACATCCCAACAATAACAAAATGAATATAGAAAGATTGAAAAACCTCAACAATCAGTTTCAGTGGGAAAAAATTTGGTAAAAGGTACTCAAAGAACATGCTTCTTTCGTAATGAAAACTTATGTAAAAACTTTACAAACAGCCTCAGTTTAAATGAAGTCACAGAATGCAGTTAGCAACCAACTAAATAGCGTAAAAGAAGTACGTTAGCTAGTAAATAAAATAGGATTACAACATATATATTGAGAGTGATTAATATCATGAAACAGGCTTGTAAAGATGGAAAGTGAAGTGTAGTCTTTTCTTCATCTATAAATTGAGCACTTACAGAATTACAAACCCTATATATATATAATTATATATAAATATATGTATATATATTTATATATATATATTTTTATATATATAGATATAAATATATAGATATATATTATATAGCTTGTTCACACTAATATATCTCTTTACATCATTTTTGCCAACATGCCTAATACAGAAGTCTTAGGTTTCAAATTTTACAAAAAGTATCATTTTTCCCTCTTTTTATCCTTTTGAAAAATCAAAATACATACTACATTTCTCCTGGCTTACCTTGAATTTTATCAGATACTTTTACTTTTTTTTCTTTGGCTGTTCTCCATCGTGCTCTGCACCTACCATCTTTTCCGATATAAAACTGCAAGCATGATCAGTGCCCTGGTGGCTCCGGTCTCCGACTTTCCCACTGCGAAACCCATACTATTTTAATAAATTGTTTGCGCCAGAATACAGCAAAGTGGGTACTTTGTTGCTTTGGCTGATGGACATGGTCAAATTTCAAAATTCGGGGAGATTTTGTTTATTTGATAAATAAGCTTGCGGGAGATATTTTTTAGTCTAAGTATTTGGAGTTTCCAGCGATTTTTCAGGAGTGTCTGCATATATGGATTTGATGGATGCACGTAGGAGAAAGTGCTTTATCAGTCAAAATGTATTTTCTTCCATAAGTTCCAAATTTACTCTCCACACCTGAAGATGTCTAATGAACAATGCACTGGCAGATTTTTTGCATAACCTAAGCCTATTTGTTGTTGTCCACAACGGTTTTTAGAGGATTTCGGTCCACTGGTGACAATTTGACTGTATTTACCGAACGTACCTATAGATTTATGGATAATTCTGGTGAATGAATATGGCTACAGTGCATTAAATTCTTAAGGCATTGGATATGATGTGGTAGCTAGCTTGCTTCACAAGCTCTCTGGTTATGATACTGTTGGAAGGGTCTTTTGAGACCTTAACTCCTTTCTGTGAGATCGTAAAATGAGTGAGACATTACATAGAATAACATGCGATTAGTATTTCATTAATGCTGGCGTTCCTCAAGGTTTTATTCTTGGTCTGACTCTGTTCCTTCTTTACATCAATAATCTTCCTGGTAATAAGCTTTCGTTTACCAAATTTACGGAAGCTTTGGAATCTTACCTTCAAGGCTTTAGAGAAAGGCAACTGATCTCATTCAATAGAAAGCTTGCCCTTATTTCCCTTGAATATTCATAAAACATCATTTTTATGTTAAACCGGGCGAAACATTCTCTCCTCCTGGGAAACGTTAATCTATGAGGACCCTTGGTTTGTCATTTCCTCTAGAAATTTCTTGGGGTTCTTATATTCAATCTATTGGCAGATTTGATTCTAAAATGTTTGGTTCTTTGTATTGTGACAGAAATTACCTCAAGCCTGAGGCCATCTTGTATCTCTAATAATCTACCATCCGCTTTTGCATGGAGTATTGCTGTCGTATACAGAAATGTGCTCTGTCATCTCATTTTGATGTTCTTGACCGAGTTCAGAAACCTGCTTGTAACCCAAATATTGTTGCTCAACTTTACTCTTTGTCTCATCAACAGAATATGGCTTGTCATAGTCTTTTCTTTTGGTGTTATTGTGAGAAGTGTTCTGACGAGTTTTCTTCCATGGTACCAACTCAGTTTGTTGTATCTCGTGTGACTCGGTTGCAGTTGTCACTTGTAATAAATTTTTTTTAGTTGTATTTTTTCCCTCGGGCTGCAAGGATGTGTTTTTTTTTAGTTTTCCCCTATATCATATGACTTGAATACTTTTAAGTCAAAGGTTGTTAATCCCTATCTCTAGGTTTAACAGTGTTTTGTGGTAGTGGAGGTGTTTTTTTCCTCTCATTTCTTTTTAGTTCCATGCACTCACTAGCATTATGCCCTGTATGGTTCTTAGCAATTAAAAAAAATAATACACTTATTAGACACGCTTACCAGCCATATTTCCAATAAAAACTAGGAAATCAAGGCAAGCCGTGGGCTCCTTAAAGTTTATGAAAAACGTGTATCGAGACCCTCTGCCTACTGGCAAAGAGAAAGAAGAAACACTGATTGTGTGCTATATCATTGGTATGAAGAGAACCTACCGACCACACTTCTGTCTGCTATTTTTTTTCAGTGAAAGTGACATGGTTTTTCACCAAAACTAAAACTAAAAAAGCAAAAAATTGGTTGTTTTGATAGGGAGTCACCAAACATACCAGCACCAGTCTGTTGGTCACCTTGTCGCTTGTATTCAGAGAACTTGGGCCTACTAGAGATAGCACTTCCAAATCATTTTTGTGGTACTCCAATATTAAAAGCTTTCAATGTGACTGTTCAAGTCGGTTCAAGCTGTGGAAACTGAAAAGCTTAATTTGAAATCTGAACCTGTCACAAATAACCATCGAGCTTTTGGCTTTGAGATTGAGTGAGACGAAACTTAACTAAAGATGATGTTAAACTATTCTACTATAGATACAGAAAAAATAAATTGTTGCATTTACTTCTCAGTGACAGTAACTTTGCTTATTGAAACCATGTTCATAGAATGCGTGGAGCGTTAAATATCACTAATTATAAATTATGAGACTGGAGACTGTTTTAGACACTTGGAAGCAAACCATGAAGTGTGTTGCCCACCACAACAGAAATATGTTTGGGTAAATGCTAATAGGGGATTTCGTTATACTCCATTGGAGTATACCATGGGAGTATATTCAAAGTAAGATTGTGAACTTTCTTTTAGTTAGCCTTAATAAAGCAGATGGTAAAAACACCCTGCAAAGGCCAGGAATATTGCCAGTACATATGTTATGCTTGCCTTAATTTTTCCCAGGAAAAATTGAAAGCTGGTGTATTTGACGGATCCCAGTTACGGAAACTCATAAAAACATGGGAAAAATAAATAATGATGAGAAGACAGCAGGGTGTTCACATGTAATTGTTGTTACCCGCTCTTTGGTAACAAGTTAGCACCGAACTTTCAATGTCTAGTAGACAACTTACTGGAAAGCTTTTGCAAACAAGAATATAAAATGAGCATTGAAGTTCCTTTCCTGCATAGCCATTTGGATATTTTCCCTGAAAACCTAGAAGATGTCAGGTAAGCGATTCAACCAGGATTTAAGGACATGGAAATGAGATGTTAAGGAAAGCGGGATGACCAAATGATATCTGACAACTGCTGGTGGCTTAAAAGGAACTGTTCAAAAGTTAAACATCGCATCCTTTAATAATGTATCAATCTTTTTGCAACATAAACTAAGAAATGAGTAAGGGGTATATGCAGTAGCGGAAAAGCTGAACGTGATGGGAAAAAATAACGCCATTTTTTAACTGAAAAGGTCAAAATATTCAAGTGGAAGTTTTTGATTCATTTCCGCAAAATACTGTTTTCTTCAGGGTTATTCTTCATTGTTTTACACAGTTAGTAACTGGCTGCCTTCTTTGGATTGCCTCTTTGTTTTCAATTTCCGCGGTATACCGTTTGATTTGTATTTATTCATTGCTGTCTCTTGTTTGTATCGAGCGGAAGGGGAAAAAAATTCGAACAAAATGGCATTAAGTGAAATATTCAAATTTTCCCCCTACCAATCGTTTGTTAAGTAAATTGCAATAACTCTTGATTTAAGTACTAGCAGACTGAAAAGACAGACTAGTTCCGTATATAATTGTAATGTACATACAATTATTACCCTGCTCTCATCTGGAAATTCAGAAAGGGGTTGCCTTTCTTTATACTACTGACAACACTGCAAGACGCCATAGTCCTTTATTAACAGTCGAGTAAATGAGTCCGTGTATTCCACCGCCGGCAGACATTTTCTTGTAAATATGTTTTTCGTGTTAATTTCGGCTTGTGTTCCAGTCGAGTAGCAGATGTCTACAGTCACATTTTTTAAAGATGTGAAAATCTTTTATCAACGTTTCTCCCAGCGCAAACGTATCCTCTTTGCCTGTGACAATGTTTAGTGCTGTCAGTTACTAACACCAAACATACCTTTAAAAAACTTCTCTGAAAACCACCAACGGTACAGACAGAAAACGCAGTTTGTTATCTGCTGCCATTTTGGTATTAGTTGAGACAACCACGAAATGTTGTGGGCACCAATTCTCTGGAAATCATCCACAGGGTCTTTTTTGCCATTTTTTGAAAAAGTCTTTTCTGCTCATTAAGTGGCTTTATTTACATTTAAACATGATAACTTTTAGCCTTGTATTCTTAACATTAATCTTTCTCAAAGACGTCTTCAAAGTAAACTATTCGTGCCAGGCTCTTGTGTGTCTGACGATAAGGGGCAGGAGATAGTTGACCAGGGTTCCCACAATGAATTATAATTCCCTTGTGGCGGTACATGTGTGGGTACACCATTTATGCATAATTGCCATCAGCTTGTTTCACGTTCCCTATGGAAGAGCCAGGGTCTTATGGTGAAAAAACATCTGGCAGCATATGGCAAAAAAGAGGTACTGCTCTATCATGTAAAAAGCCCATTAATGAGGTTTGCTCTTGTCCTTAAAAACCGTGGTATGGAATATTTAGCTTAGTTTCTTTGGGAGTACTCGATAACCTGGTACTTTGATCTTTCTGTGAGGAGAGAAGGAGATAGATAGTTTTTCTTAGATCCAGGATATTAGGTATTCCCTTCCGCAGCACGAAACCTGAGAAGAATGTGTATCATAACGGATATTCATCAGTGTTTACTAAATAAGCTATAAAACAGCCTCGCATATCGTTATTAATTACTTACCATAAAACACAATACATGAATTTTTCATTTAATATTTTTCACACAAGTCGTAAACAACATTTATGTTCTGTCTACTATCTAATTTGTATAGTATCTTTGCCTAATGTAATACACAATTCAAGCACCTGACACCTCTTTTAAAAAAATATCTAAAAAAAGCAGAATTCTAAAAGCCGTTTATTATTATTATTATTATATATTTTTTTTTGTTTTTTTGTTTTGATTTCCTCACTGTCTTGAAATTTCGAACAAAGAAATAGTTGGTTCCTCTTCCTCTTTCTTTCTCTTCTTCTTTCTCTTCCTCCTCCTTTCCCGATGAACTCGTCAAATTGATGATAAACTTTTTCAACTGCACTATCACCAAAGTCTGTTGTTGACATGATGACCAATAACGACGGTGTTCTCAGGAACACTACTTTCTTTTACCACTATCAGTTATCTCTTTACATTTTCTGTTGGACATGCATTAACTATTTGTATGGTCAAGTATGAGAGCGACTCCAAGCCAGCTTTGGTGACAATCAAAGTGGAACTCTCTGTACTTGCCATATCTATCATTATCTTTCTCACTCTATCTCTCTATGACTTCAGCCAATCAAAGAGTGCTCATCTGGCCTTTTTCAATCTCTTTATTGACTTTTTTACTTTTGCCTGCTCTCAGTATATTGCACACATTCTATACTTCCCTGGTCCCTAGCGAGCTCAAAGCTAATAAAAATAATGATAATAATAATAGTAGTAGTAGTAAAAAAAAATAAAATAAAAAAATTAAAATAGTAACAACAATAATAACGACAGTAATACTAATAATAAATAGTATCGATGTAACAAAGAATAACAGGAAATGAAGAAAAGTCATTAAGATTAATGAAAATATCATCACATCAGCAAATGAAGCAAGCAAATTGGCAAAGAGAATATACAAACATAAACATGACTGGGTTGGCAAAAGACTTTATTAAGACACACGTAGAAATACATGGAAAAGATATCCAGAAAACTTTAACCACTGCATTCTGCAAGTAACCTGATAATAGTCTTTGAAAATTAAAAATCCTTCCTGTCACCAATATTAACAAAATATTATCATTAAATGAAATCAATGTGGGATAATTATGGTGACAGCAATAATTTTAATTCGAGTAATAAGTACTGAAAATGACAAAGTAAAGGATAAGAGAGAACATAGACAAGAGATTCCATCTGTTATTTTCAGTGGCAATAAAATGAAAAAGATATGAAATCCATACCTACAGGAAATGCCAGGGAAAAAAAGTGAAAGTGAAAAAAAGCACGAACAATTGCAGCCAAAAACAGGCCGCGAGAATAAATTATATCAAGTTCAATATTGTTAAGACGGTATGAGACATGGTAATGGTTGCTATATCTTTTAATCTTCACTGAAAACAAGCTTAACTTTCATTTAAAGAGAATGATAATGAAAGATTTATTTGGATTACAAAGATATAATGCGGCTTTACCTTTAATATTATGCACAATACAATAATTGTTAGTACTCTCATGAACGTGGTTGCACTTTTTGAGATGCCTTTGGCCATTTTCGCCCCAAAGATAAGTGTTGATAAAAGCTCACCTTGTTTGTGACAATTAAAAACAACGTTTTGCAAAAGTGACACTTAAATGTGTTTTCCAATTTTTGTTTCTTCATACTTATAGAGTTTTGATTGCTAAAAAGGCAATACTAGGTTCTTCGTCTTTCACACATGATATCCTATTAACACTACCTGCATATCGGAGTTGATAGCCGTTAAGAACGTTACTCAAATTTCAACAGGTCTTGATAAAAACAAACAATTGTTCAGTCGTCAAAATTGAAATTTGTTAAAAAAGATATTTTCACCTTTTTATGCTAACAAGGTCATTTTCTAAATTAGTTACTTTTACTTTTTAAAATCTTTCCTGGTCCAACAATTAATTGTAAAAAAATACCTTCTTTTATATTTCACCAGTTTTCCGACCTACATGTTGTTCTCATCACTGTTGTTGGGGCTTGCGCATAGCAAAAACCTGCTGCTCAAAACTGAAAACCTTTAACGTTATCAAGGTGGTAAACAACAAGCGGTCAAACCAACCAATATCCGACCCATATCTCAATCTGTACAACATCAACACCTCAGTGTATGATCAATTCTTTTCAAAGGAAATCTCCAAATACAAACAATACAAACTTTGACTCAGCTGAATTAAATCAAGGTCCATCCAGTTTGATGGAGATTGAACTACTGTACCACAAAACTGTCGAAGCACTACCACAAATATTACAAGAAAGAAGTGTAAGAAAGACACCACTTTTATTTTTAAAGGATGCCATCTCACTAGTGTGTCAAGAGAAATTGAGACACTGAAATACCATCAACAAAAAAGAAGATCTGAAACAAAAGAAGACCATTCTAGAACGACAAGGGAAACGAGAGCCAAAGCAAAATAGAAAAAACCCCACAGTATTTAACAGTCCAAACTACTAAACATATTATGAAAGAGACCACATGATCACAAAGTATTGTGACATTCTTACGTATTGTAGAACCTAATAACAAAGTAAAGAGCAGAAAATATATACATTAACCTGAAGACTACAAACAGATGTGAAAACCTTTTAAAACAAGACATAAAATACTAAAAATTGCATGCAAAAAGGACGACGTATTCGAAAGCGACCTAACAACTGCACAGAACAATCTCGAATAAAATCGGGTCTCTTAATAAGTTCTTGCTAAACATCCTGATTAGAACTGTTAAAGACTACAGCCTCATCAGAACTGATACTAAAGGGAAGTTCTCCTGAGCTACATTGGATAAAACGAAAAAAAAGAGAAGAAACTTGAAAGAGATAAGAAGGAAATAAAAAAGCAAGTGAAAAAAACATAACCAAATTATCCTTGAAGTACACCAAAGAAAATATTAAAGGGTTTAAATCCACTCAAAATTAAACAAAATGAAGAGGAAAGTCAATATCAAAGCTGGAAAGTCGCTTGCAGCATTATCAAATGTAAAAAAAGGATTGAAAAAAGAAAAAGGGTTCAGAAAGGAATAAAATCAAGTGACTTCAACAAAAAAAAATAGGAGCATTACTAATGACGGCATTAAGATTACCTGATCAACTAAACTAATTGTGCCTGAAGTAAATACTAAATAAATAACTCACAGCATCCAATAGTTTCAAGAAGCCAAAGCTGCGGGTCTCTTTAATGTTACAGCAATACCCAAACAACTTTCTGAGGTATTGAATGGCTGCCTTAGGAAAAAAATACCAGGAGGCTGGGACACTTCTTCAATTATCAACTGCCGTTTAATCAGTCTTCAAAGGATAGCATACAAATTTTTCAGGTGAATAATGATCAATAGAAAAGCAAAAAAGAATGAGAACTAACTTAGTGACCTGGAAGGTTTTAGAATTGGATAGTCAACAATTGATAACACTGGCCTGTATCTAAAAACTTCTTTTTAAAGGCTGAAGGTTTTTCAACTAATTTGTGTATTTTTTGGTGCGCTGAATACAAAAATACCATCCATTTTCTTTGGTTGGGTCAAAGTTTTTTTAAGATATTATCGGTGCAAGTTTTGACCCTTAAATAGTGTCCATAAAAACCCCAGTGCGCACTTATTGTTGACGTAGAGTATTAAATTTCAATAGCTCATTCATTGTTTATTTTTTCTTCTAGAGAGCGGTAGCTTTTATGTTATTAGCTTTTACGTAAATCGTATTTACTTATTGACCTTGCCCATTCAATCGCAAGGAAATCGTGGCACAGGATGAAATTTAGCAACAAGATGGATCTGTAAACACTCAAAACAACCCTTTCTGGCTCTTTCCACGTAATTGTGACTGCCTTTCCGTTTATCATTTTCGATTTAGCGTTTTTTGTGGAGAGATTCAGTCTCAGGCAATGTATGACAGTTTTTCTATTAAGTATTTTAGGTCAAGAGAGTGGATCAGAAATGTACGAATCATCCTGACAGCTTTTGTTATATATGTGGTAATGTGATTATTCCTGGTCTCCTTGCAAAAATAACTGATTTTGTGAAGAGGGTATATCATGCTTACTTTGGAGTAACGCTTGAAGACCAGGGCAAGCCATTTGCACCCCATGTTAGCTGCGAAACATGCGCTGAAAACTTTCGTGATTGGAGAAATAACAAAAGGCAGACTGTGCCATTCGCTGTTCCTGTGATGTGGAGCGAGGGTAGAAATCATGTGACAGACTGCTATTTTTGCAATGACTAATCTTCAAGGAATCAATAGCAAGAACCAGGATTGTGTTTAGTATCCTGATGTTCCGTCTGCAATAAGAGTAGTTCCCATAGCCCACAACTACATGTTCGCGGGCCAGATGTTGCAATTGAATCTAGCTCTGAATCGTAATCTGATAGCATATGTGACAGAACTTAGGTTGAAAAATACATGCCAGAAGAAAATGACAGACCATTGGCTCTAACACAATCAGATTTCAATATCCTGGGACGAGACCTACAACCCCCAAAGGAATTAGCAGGGCTTCTGGGTTATCATCTTGGTGAGAACAATTTGCTACCAACTGCAACAACATTCTACTTTTATCAAAAGCTTGAAAGAGAACTTAAACAGTTCTTCACAACTCAGAGAGACTCGTCATTAATTTACAGCAACAACATTCCTGATTTATTGAAATCAATGGAGATGGGCTATGTTGTTACGGAATGAAGACTTTTCAAGTCTCAATGCAGTTCTCCTTCACAATGGAAATTAATACTTTTCGATTCCAATTGGTTATTCACCGCAAATAAAAGAAACCCACGACAACATGGATACGTTGCTGTCTGCTTTGAACTGCAATGACCATGGTTGGTTGACCTGTGGAGATCTTAAGGTTGTTGGATTTGTTTTAGGCCCACAGGGTGGGTACATAAAGTATCCATGCTTTCTGTGTTTGTGGGACAGTCGGGCTGATGATCAACATTACATCAGACAAGCATTCCCGCCAAGAAAAGGGTTGAAATTTGGTTCGCGCAATGTTCAGTCTCAGCCCTCTTGTTGAACCGAAAAAGAAATTACTTTCACCCTTACGTATCAAACTGAAAATTACAATCTCTCTTGGAAACAACCGGAGTCCAGAATTCGAGAAGGAAGTCGACAAACTCTTGAAGAACTTTAAAAAATTAGGGGCTCGCATGTCAGTCAAAATGCACTTTCTACGGTCCCACTTAGATTACTTCCCAAAGAACTGTGGAGGAACAGAGAGAGCGTTTCCACCAGCACATTCGTGTCATTGGAGAACGCTACCAAGGCTTCTCACCATCACTATGCATTTTCATGTATGCAAAATTCCTGAAGAGCATTAATCTCAAATGCTTTGAAGAAAGTCATGCGCTGAGAAAGATTTAACTATTTGCTGAAGCACGGATGAAGTAATTTTACGTGATATGCATGACAATTGCTGCCTCGATTTGAGTATCTATTAATGATGCTAAGGAGATGATGCTATTGTGAACTTGGTACGAAACGTTGAGAGGAGTTAAAGAAACATAAAGAAACAAGAACAAAGGAATCGAACTCTTACACTTTCATTCAGTCTTTCACTTAATATGGCAACACAGAAAATGTTATTCTGAATCATTTTGAAAATACAAAGATAGGCAATTCTATCGCTTTTTACTGGGAAATATCCGAATGAATATAAAAGATACATGTGTATAAACAAACTTATGTTACCATACTATTTGTTTGTTTACTTCTTCTTTACTTACCAAAAGCTTTAAACAAGTATTTAAATTATAATCAACCTTAATTCTCCCCCCTTTTTATAATAGTCTGACGTTTTTCCCTTGGAGGGGTCACTCATTTTCAATTCATAACTTGGTGTATTTTCTCCACTTGACTCGGTCATGCTTATCTTCAAAATATGAACCAACTATAACACCTTCCTCCTCAAACATTGTTATTCATGTCGACATGGATTTTCCTCTTTCTTTTCTGCCCTCAAAGTTTCTTGTGCAAAAAATACCATACTGTGTAATTAGTGGCATAAGTAAACCGAACTAAAACCTGTTTAATAAAATAGCAGCAAGAGAACGCTTTTCTAAAATAGACTGCCTAATATCATGTTTTCTTCATGTCAGGATAATGTGACCTACAATGAAGAACGATCCTCCGCTTAGTTGTGTTCCCAAATAATTTCCATTTAACGTTCAACAAAACACCACCCAAAAAATTAATTTCTGCGTATTTGCAATGAAATCTCGCAAATCTTGTACGAATTTTAACCAAAAATTGACATAAGCTTAATTGCTAGATGATAAGCCAAGCAGCTCATGAAACTTACCCCAGGTGAATATGATAACTCATACAATTTTGCTATGACTGTCCCTTGCTGCTTTTTATGTAATTTTCACAACATACTTATTGTGGATTCTTTGACAACAATTTCGGTGCCAGTTTTTGTTTTTTTTTTAGTTTTAACGTCACTTTTCTCCAGCAATTGGGGCTCAGACGGTGCCCTCAGACTTTGATTTGGCAGTGAGGAATTTCTTAGCCGGATACCCTTCCTGACGCCAACCAATGGCTTTTTTTTATAATTCGAAATATGACAGTAGAAAAATAGTATCAATATTAAATAAACACCTTTCCTATATTTCTCAGATGAATTTGACAAACGATCCAGCTTTGTCTAAGGTACCTGGACAGAAGAGGGTAATGCTGATTACTATCCTTCTTTTATTTAATCCTTATTTAATTGCTTGGATTGCCTGGAAAAAATTGCCAATATTTAAATTGTTGCAAAAAGCTATTTCCCAGGTTGTTTCTATATAACATGTATATATTACTTTGACGGCCATCATCATTTCTTAAATACCCATCATTTTTCTATCCATTGCAGTGCTACATGCCCACGTCCTTACAAGTGGGAAATAGTGGGCAGCTGCATACGCTGTGGTTTATTGTCTGAATTAGCTCGCCGCTGGTGCATTTAGTTCCAATTGTGTAACTACCTATCCCATCTTTGTAAGGCAGAACCCACAAGGCAATCCTTCATTGGGGTAAGAGAAGGTGCTGTTGGTCGCCTGGTAATCACTCTGTCTTCCTTTACAGCGGGCAGTAATGTAGACTGAGATAAAGATGCTAAGATAGATGGTAGGTATGTCTCTGCGAGAACACAGAACAAACGAATTTATTCGAAGGTTCGCAAAAGTCCCTAACATACGTGAAAAGGCAGAAGAAGCTTGGTTGATGTGGTATGGCCAAGTCATGAGAATGGGGGAAGAGATGGCTGTAAAGAAGGACAGCAAGGTAGAGTGCAAGAGGAGTAGAGGAAGGCAGAAGCTACGGTGGAGGGACGCCATCAAGAGAGATATCAAGGAAGTTCAAGCAACGACGGAGAACACCAAAGACCGGAGAAAGTGGAGGAGACTGAGCCAAGCGGCCGACCAGACCTGACCTGTTGAAAAAGGTCAAAAGGAAGAGCAGAAAAAGAGGAAGAAGAAGAAGAAGAAGAAGAACTCTGTCTTCATTTCTACAGCCTTTATTTTCATAGGTCTGGGAATTATAGTTCTGTTACGGTCATGACGATGAAACTAATAATTGAACTAATAATTGCCTTAGGTAAAAATGATAATAATGAGTAAAAGAAAGCTGTATTTTTCAACTCTAACATTTTCCTCGTTTCCACTCCCAATTTTTCAGAGTTAAATTTTTTTATGAATTTTATTACACAAGTAGACAAAGGGAATCATACGCCACATATGAAATTCATTGGTTTGTTATCAATGCATTAAACGTATGCTTCAGAGGTTAAAAAGACACACTGAAGTATTGAATCTGCTTACTTCTTTCTTTTTGAAACTAAATTATTAAAGGAATGTGGTGTTCATTGCAGGATTTAGGAATTAATCACTTTTGGTGTTCAAACCATTCGTATCTCAACAAACAGACCATCTGGGACGCGCGTTACCCCCGTTTCTCGACGGAAAAATGAAAAAAGCCCTCTCCAAATCAAATTATGCATAAATGACTCTTTTCCGGTTCCAAACTGTGAGTTTCGGGTCGATCTTGACAAACTGAAATTGCGTGCCTTTGCTCTTTTCACCTTCACCAAGTGGAGGAATTGATTAAGACATCCCACGCCGTTAATTGACAGATTACGACAATCGAAAGCAAAACAGTTACGATGATTTGTGAGATTACAGAGATGGAATTAATCATGGGATTAACCTACGCAGTAGGTTTTGTGACATCAGAATAGTTGTTCTGGATCAATTTCTCTCTTTGTTTCCATTTCAGATACTTAACCTCGACAACTGCAACAAGGACTCTCTCTCTCCAAAAGAGAAATAACCTCTCCCACACACTCATATAATTTCTGAGATTATTTTGCCAGAGAATGGAAAGTTAACAAAGGACTTGAAGGTTAATTTTCACTTAAAATGCTTTTGTTCTCTGTGCAATAAAGATCGTCAAAATTTTAGGTTCAATTAATGAAAAGGCAGCTCCAAACAGTTTCTAATCGAGTGGTGGGTTTAATACTAAAGGGAGATTGAGCACAAACCGTTTTGTCCGAAATTTGACTGGGCACAAATAACAATTGGCTTTTTTCTCGTCTTCAAAGCTATTTTAAAAGCACAAGTAGCCAAATGATAAAACCAACAGCGTAACATGCAACATGTTCCCGGAACAAGCTTCAGTCACCCCCCTCCCCCAACTAGAAGTACTTTATACATTTTGTTTCTCCCTCAAAAGTGGCTTTTTTGTATAAAGAAAGGTAGGAAAGAGGAGAAAGTAATACGTTAAAACATGTTTAAAAATAAAAATAAAAATTCCAATACTGAAAGTAAACTGCATTGAAATGACTTTTAGCCTTGCTGAGAGAAAAAGAGATCAAATTATAATATATTCCTGAAATTTGAGATTGAATAAGGCTGTTACTCTCAAACTTGGTTTTGATTATGTTCATTTAGAGAGAAATAGTGGCTTTGTTGGTATGCAAACGATTGCGCTTAACCCAGGAAGCATAGTTATGGTCAGAAGACATATTTCCGAGCGAGAATGCCAGAAGTGCTAGATGATTCCTCCTGTGCGTCTGTATTATTTAATTCTTAACTATCATTTTTCAATTTGTGTTCAGTCTGTTAACAATAGGTGCTAATTTTAAAACCAACTATTGTGGTTATAAAATTGCAAAAGCGATTTAGGAATTGTGTTCCTCCCAAAACGGTAGACCCTTTGAATGTCAGTAAAATAACAATTACGTTTATGGTGCCACTCTGTAGTTTGGTTTTGCTGGCAAATCCATAATCTTGGAAGGACAGAATTTTACTATTTTGGTATGAATTTTAGACGTTTAAATAATAGAACGAGTAGTGAGTGATAATCTTGGAATGTCAAAAGCATGGAGGCCGCATTGAAAACTACGTCTTTGGCATTCTTCCTGTGGAAGCAGCATTGCAGTTAATTCTGTGGATAGTACTGCAATCTTACTCCTTTTTACTTATTTAGCTTATTTAAGGAAAAGAAAACTAGTATAGTTATGATCTGAATTAATCGAAGAAAAAATGAGCACCATTACCGATCAGGCAAACACGCAAAAACAGTAAAAAAATTGATTCCCTAAGAAATAATTTACACAGAAGTTAATTTATTAAATCACTCTTTTCAACCATCTCCCACTTGATTTGTCAAGTACGTTAATAAACTTGTAGTCCCATGTCGTTACGGCACTGTTGTTAGAGATTGACTTAGTTAATGCATCTGCTGTCATGTTTTGTCATGAAACACCCGAGTTTAACGTCAACACTCTTAATCATGTCATGAAAAACGTGGAAGCGAATATCAATATCTTTTTCTCATGTATGATTAACTGGATCTCCAGCCATCGCAATCTGCCCTGGATTATCTTTCTTGATGATAATCGGTTTATTAGCTGAAACACGAAAGCTTGTCAACATAACTTTCCCAAGATTGTCTACCGCGTTTTTAACTCAAAAACAATTAGGCGCTTTTTTCCCCCTTTTTTCAATTTTTGGCTCAGCCACCTAATAACTCTACCTCCACAGAGAAATACATTCCCACTTGTTGACTTGCCTCTGTCAATGTTTCCTGCCTAACTCTACAAAAAGTTCAAGTTCTTTTGACACATAAAAGCAATATCTTGTATGCAATATCTTTCAGGGCAGAGAAAAATACAAGCTGTCATAAATTACCTTTGGTTTAGACTGCTGAATTATTGTTGAAGTGAGCCCACTATAAGCGTCTTAAAGTCTACCAACGAATAAGTGATTTATCTGAAGGTCGACATAAACCGCCATCTTTGAACAACTTTTTGTTAATGTCGCAGGCGTTGACACATGTTCTGCCTTTTTTCATGTCGTCTCTTCAGCAAAGTATCGGTGTGATCATGATGAAGAAAAATGGTGTTGATTTTCTTACTTTGTGCAACTGAAATTTGAGACAGTAATTTAGTCGTCCAATATGTGGCAGGTTGTAATTGTCGTTATGTGCAGTGCGAGTGTTCGTATCGCAACTTTGTATACCATGTTTATTGAAGCGTCGTTTTCGTGCCCTGATGTTCAATCGGGAGATGCATTGAGGAGGAAGGTAACACTCGTGGATTAAAAACTTGTTTTTGTAGAGCTGATTTGAAATTGTGGTTACATCGTAAGAAAATACGAACTGAAACTGTTTGCTTGATACGCGAAATATACGCTGCTGCTTTAGGCACAGTATGTACATTTCGTGTCTTATTTCATGCAATTTCACTTTGTGTGTTTTGAGCTCTAATATTCAGTTTCTAGTGCGTCTCCATTACCACATTATCTTCAATTTTTTTCATTTTAAATCTATCCTCAAGGATTGTCTCGATTTTCTTGATCTCGTGTTGGATCTGTGTCACATCCAAAGGTTCGTCATCTTCAGCTATTTTAATCACTTAAAGGTCATTGGTGACGCAAATTAATGGATCTGCTTCTGCTTGATAAAATCCAAATAATGTCGAAAATGTACTGGAGCCTAGATTCCAACAGCGTGGGAATTGTTTCAAATCATGAAGTAAGCGGTTTAATTTATAGATCTGTGACTCTTGAATAGGTACCATATACCCCTCGGGTATTTCATGTATATTTCCTAGTCAATTGTTTCATTTGGAAATGTGGTAGCTTAATCCATCTGATATATCAGGAGATCATTCTAAATCGCAAATGTCAACAGTCGCAAATTTTACTACCGGATCATAAGTCTCCTCACAGTCTAGTCTCTGCACTTGCTCAAAACGTCTCCCAACTGATCCTCTCTTTAATCTATTTGCAAACACATTACTGTGATTTTTCGTAAATACGAAATACCAATTTATTTGAAGGTATCCCTCTATTCTTCCACCCAAGTGGTGCATGCCCCTCGTCGCGGTAGGGTGGGCTGGGTGTTCGTTTGACCTGAAGACCAATGCGAGCTCCTGGTAGGTTCAGCCAAGCTTAACAAATCGAGGGGAAAGAACTAGACTGAGCATGTACCCTGGTCCCCTAGAATAGAGGTTGGCCTCGGGGCTAATAACACCGAACAGGGGGAAAAAAGCTAGCTACGGAAAGAGCGACGAGAAATATATAATGTACAGTGGTCCAAAGTGTTTAGGGAATAGTATGAATCCCGAGAGTAAAAGCTGCGAGGAAGCAGGGGATTGGAGACCCTGAATACCAAGACATAAAGAAAGGTCGGCATCTTGAATGTATGCATCATGTGCAAGTTATTTAACCCAGGTAATAGCAGAAATAATGAGGTATGGTCTCCATGTTTTCGGTGAGACTGAATGTAGTAGGACAATCTCCGAGAGATGGACACTTCCGTCTGGGGAGGCGTAACTGTAGTCCAGATGGGATGACGCCCAATACATATTGGGGTTTTCCACAAAACAAAACGGCGAATAAACAAGAGCTGTGTGCTGTGCACCTTATTGTACACCTCCGAATTCTGACGAATGGCAGAGGATGGCAAGACAAAACAGAGTAATCCACACAACATGTCTCAGGAAGATATCACGGATATGTTAGTCGAAAATATTCTCCAATCAACAGATTTTCTATCTATGTTATTTTGAGAATATGGAGACAACCACATAAAGATAGAGATGGAGATTGAGATGGAGCGAACCTGTAGTTAATGTGCCTGACAGCATTGTTATAGTAGCTATCCATTGGATTCTTGAAGAAAAAAGAACGAGAGGCTGACCTAACACAAAACTTTGCGGCGAACAGTTGAGGAAGAGACGGAGGCCATACATGTGACATGGGAGACCATCCATTATCAGGTCCAGGACAGAGGAGACTGGAAAGAATTTATCGTCACCTTATTTGTCAGGAGACATCATGTGCGCTGAATAAAAGATCTCTCCTAATCTTAGATTTCGTATTTAAGTCCCAAGTTTTGTTTTCTATTAGTGCAAAGTATTCCTCATCAGCTACAGCGCTCTCTTCTTGAGCATGCTCTCCTTTGAAAAGCTCATTTAACAATTTTTTTTGTCTGACATATTTACTATGATAATGACTGACAAATGACACTGAGATATTTCTATACTTAATCTCACTTTATGAATTGTCATTTCATATCAATTATTTTTCTTATAGCATCACGGTCTTTCCCCTTCTGTCGATCCTTCTGAAGGCTCTCTCTTCTCCACAGCGACTCATCTGCCACTTATACTATGTCACTTTTGTCTGCATATCATTATTTTCATTCCTATCCAGAGCGCTTTCCGCTTTAGTATCGTCTCCCTAGATCTCGTTTGGGAGAATACTTATTTCATCAAAGATCACATTTTCTCTGACGATTAATATTCTATTTACTCCCTTGTAATGCCTAAAATTTAATTCGAGTCATATATAATAATATAATTCTTTGGTGTTAAAAAGAGGGACAAGATCAGGGATGGAGATCTACGAGCAAAAACAAAAGTATAGGTCATCATACAAAAAGTTAAAGTGGGAAAATACCAGTAGAAAAAACCGAACAAATACCAAGACCAACAAATACCCGATAGGCTGGAAAAACAACAGATTAGAAGCCGATGGACGAAAAGCAAGCAAAATGAGGACCAAAGTGCAGATGAAGAAACAAAAAATAAATTGCCTGCTAATTTGGGCACAAATAAATTCTCACCCAAGATAAAGCGGCAAACTAAGTCTTCCAACCTTGTATTAATACGTCATGAGTCAACCCCATGAATCTCCAAGGTATGCAAATTAACAAGCCTAATCTCATCTAATAAACTGAGTTTCTTTAGTATATGCAGCAGACCCAGGATGTACCAAAATTTACTTTGAAATGGGGGAGACAAAACTTTCCTCATCGTCAATTTATTGATTGCAAAAGGTTGTGTGTAGTGAATGCAATTTTTGATTTCTTAATATTCTTTGAAAATTTCAAATTTGAACGCTTAATCCATTTTCAAATTTTTCGAAATTAAAAATATCATTAAGAGATTTGTTGAAGAAATTTCTGACAGGGAACTATGGGCGTTACTTTTGAATTTTTATGGAAGACATAACAGAGAAGGCTAACAAAAAATTTACAGAAAACAAAATAGTTTCAAAGAAAAAATGATTGCGGAGGATGCGATGTATAGGACACGTGTTGGACTCTGAGAGAATGTTCGCAGGTGCAAGGACTAGAATTATGGCAATTATAATTATAATTATAATTATTATGGCAATTATGGCAATAATAGAATTATAGAATTATGGATCTTTCATCTGAACTACTAGACCATTTACGATGCAGAATACAATAATGAGGTGAGCACCGTTGTTTTGATTGTCAAACGAAATGAAAAAGATACATTCTAATGAAAGAAAGAAGTCAGAAAAGCCACTTACAAAAGCCGTTAACAGTAAGACCATAGATGCGTGAAATTTAATGTGCAGCAACGTATGAGGATCTATGAGCACAAAATTCTTAGGTGTACCACATTCCTTACCTTTTTTTCGCTTTGCTTTTTTGTTTTATATTACGAGCGAATAATTACTCAAGTTACTGCAGTGTATATTTCATCAGATAAAAGAGTGACATGGTTAAAAAAATTAAAGAATGTAAAGCAGAGGTAACCAGTGAAAAAGGAAAAGAGGTTAAGATAGGTAACACTGACACCAGTGGAGATAAAGTGAGAGCATTGACGGGATATCTCAAGAAGAAAGGTACAAATCACAAAAGGACAGTTCCAAATCTCTTTTTTCACAACCTGTCGCACCACTTCTGACGGGTGGCCTTCATAGACTTTTCCACACCTGACAATTTTGTTCCAACAACGTCCACCTACTACCAACTTTCTGCTTGATGGAATTCTCTGGTAAACTTGTATTCCATGTCAAATGACTCTTGCCCCCATAATCAGCTATGCAAACGCCCATCATCATTTGTTTTATCATTTACCAAAGTTGTGAAGGCCAGATCTAGCTTTTAACTTTGTTCACCTTTTTAATCTAGCACTATGGTATATGATGCCCCAACTTCTCTCTGTTCTAGCATATTGCTTGAAATGTTACATGTTTTTACAACTAAAACAGTTAAAATGCCTTCTTTGTGCAATGGCAATATTAAACATAACCTTAAAACTTTCTTTTCATGCCAAAATATCCTGCTATGTAGTTGGTCCTCACCGTTCTGCTTTCTTTGGTAATCCTTCAGCACTGAAATCATGAAACCAAACCTAGGTATTTTACTCCTGTGCTTTCAGAGCTCTTAACCAATGGCGTAAAACTGCCGCCCAAGATTATCGATAGGGTACAATGGAACTTTGATACAGCAAATCGCAAGGGAGTTTTTTCCAAATTCATTATAAACGAAATTCGTTTTAGATCAAATAATAGACAGCTAGGAAAGTAGTCAGTGGAAAAATGATGTTCATTGTAAAAGAAAATTGTACCAGAGTTCGTTACACGAAACTCCACTGCGTATGTCTGTATGTGTTTTTCTATTGTTATTTCAGCTGCTCTCAACTAATCAATTACATCCTTATATGATTTGTAACAACTGTTCCAATATGCATTATTAAACTGAAGAATTACTTCATAAGAAAGAACTTTCTACTCATAGTTTTCCCTTCAAAATATCTTTGACGTGATTTCAAATTCCTTAGTGTATTCTAAGATTAAACTCTAAACCATCAGTCAAACCATACATATTCTTTAGATGGGAAATATGCTTTAATTTAAAAGACTAGTTGCTCTCATTTGAGTTGCATACACGCACCATAAGCCAATTGTCTTCCGATGATTCAAATTTCTGTTACAAGCTGTCTTTCCTTGCTTAAAGCTGCCTCGTGGGTCTAAATACCCCTCTCCTAATATTCTTTTCCCAAAGCCAATACTGATACTAAACTCCGCCTGTGATATTTTCGGATAACACAGCCGGTCCTAAGCCCGGATAAAGGAGGAAGGTTGGGCGTGGGGTCAGCACCCCCACCCCGTAAAAATCACTAAAGCTACAGAAGCATCGACGGAAACAAACCAACACATTCGCCAAAGGGAAGAAGGGACTCGATCTCAGAGACACATGACGCATCGCAGTGAAAGCTGCGAGGTCGATTCCCCTTCTAACACCAAAGGCAAAAGTTAGAATAGCAACTTGGAACATCAGGACTACGTACGAAACAGGAAGATTTTTTAGGTAGCAAGAGAAATGAAAAAGTATAACATCGGAGTATTGGGTNCCGCCTGTGTTATGTTCGGATAACACAGCCGGTCCTAAGCCCGGATAAAGGAGGAAGGTTGGGCGTGGGGTCAGCACCCCCACCCCGTAAAAATCACTAAAGCTACAGAAGCATCGACGGAAACAAACCAACACATTCGCCAAAGGGAAGAAGGGACTCGATCTCAGAGACACATGACGCATCGCAGTGAAAGCTGCGAGGTCGATTCCCCTTCTAACACCAAAGGCAAAAGTTAGAATAGCAACTTGGAACATCAGGACTACGTACGAAACAGGAAGATTTTTTAGGTAGCAAGAGAAATGAAAAAGTATAACATCGGAGTATTGGGTTTGAGTGAAACAAGGTGGCTACAGGCAGGACAGCTGAGACTTGGAGAGCAGGTACTGTATTTGGGAAACACAGTGGAAGGAGCCCCACACACTGAAGGTGTGGCCCTGATCCTGGCACAGGAGCCACAGCATGCTCTCGTCGAATGGGAACCTATAAACTCCCGTATCATTACAGCCCAGTTTACCACCAAGAAAAAAAATTTCAGACTGAACATAATACATTGTTATACTCCAACAAATGATGCGGAAGAGGAGAAGAAAGATGAGTTTTACCATCAGTTACAGGCAGTGATAGACAAGAAAAAAGGCAAGGACATAACAGTCCTGATGGGGGATCTCAATGCCAAGATAGGATCTGACAACACCGGATATGCGAGTACTATTGGGACACAGGGATTAGGACAAATGAGTGAAAATGGAGAGAGATTTGCAGACCACTGTGCGTTGAATCAGCTGGTAATAGCAGGAAGTATATTTCCACACAAACGCATCCACAAAGCCACTTGAGTCTCACCGGATCATGAGACTGAAAATCAGATAGACCATATCTGCATAAGCCAGAACTTTAGAAGAACAATGCAAGATGTACGTTGAGAGGTGCCGACGTGTCCTCAGACCATCATCTCTTGGTAACAACATTGAGACTACGTCTGAAGAAACACAAAATGAAAAGTAACACACGAATGAAATATAATGTGGGATTGCTCAGAAGTCAGGACACTCGAGAAGTCAGCCTAACCAACAGGTTTCAGGCATTACAAGATCTGATAGAGAACAAAGATACAAGCATAGGGACACAATAGGAGTACAGTAAGAAACTACGGATAGATACATGTGAGGCGGTTCTTGGAAAGAAGAAAGCACAGCACAAAGAGTGGGTCTCCACAGAAACAATCTAAAAACTAGAAGTGAGGAAAAAAAGGCTGCAGTAAATATAAGTCAAACGAGAGCAACAAAGGCAAAAGCACAGGAGGAATACACAGAGACAAACAAGGAGGTGAAGAGAAGCTTAAAGAAGGATAAGCGAGACTATGTTGAGGATCTAGCTAGACAAGCAGAAGAAGCGGTAGGACAGGGAGACATTAGAGGGTTGTACTTAGTCTCTAAGAGGCTAGCCGGCAAGTACCGACAGACAGACAAGCCTGTTAATGATAAAACGGAAACCCGCTGCCAACCACGGAACAATTGCGACGATGGGTAGAGCACTTCAGGGAGCTGCTGACCCGCCCTCCCCCAGAGGAACCACCAGACATTCCACCAACAGAGAAAGAACTTCCCATCAACTGTGAAAAGCCCTCCAAAGGGGAGATAAGACAGGCCATCAATAAATTGAGGAATGGTAGAGCAGCGGGATCAGATGCAATTCCAGCAGAGGCTATCAAAGCGGACATTGAGACTGCTGTGCAAATATTGCACAGCCTCTTCAGCAAGATCTGGGATAAGGTGGAAGTACCAGCCGAGTGGAAGAAAGGAAACGTCATCAAGCTGCCACAGAAGGGTAACCTCAGGGACTGTAACAATTATCGGGGTATCGTGCTCCTCTCAGTACCAGTGAAGGTTCTCAAAAGAGTCTTATTAGTGAGAATGAAAAAGGCGCTAGATGCTAAGCTCCGAGACCAACAAGCAGGCTATCGTGAGAATAGATCTTGTGAGGACCAGATCGCTAGTCTACGTATCACAGTAGAACAGTCACTAGAATGGAATTCACCTCTGTACAAAAACTTCGTAGCCTACGAGAAGGCGTTCGATAGTGTGAACAGAGAGACACTCTGGAAGTTGCTAAGACACTACGGAGTTCCAGAGAAAATTATCTCACTGATACGATGCATCTATGAAGACATGAGTTGCAGGATCGTACATGAAGGACAGCTATCAGCCAGCTTCGAGGTGAAGACTGGAGTCAGGCAAGGTTGCATGCTGTCGCCATTCCTCTTCCTGCTAATCATCGACTGGATAATGAAGACCACAACAACAGGAAAGAAAAACGGGATACAGTGGACACCCTGGGCCCAGGGATAAGACCTTGACTTTGCTGACGATCTGGCGCTCCTGTCACACAACCGAAAACAAATGCAGGACAAGACCATCTGCCTTGAGACCACATCAGCTAAGATAGGGCTCAACATCAACAAGAAGAAAACTGAACTAATAACCGAAAACAACACCCCAGTCACAATAGCAGGAGAATCCATACGGGAGGTGGAGTCCTTTGTATACTTAGGAAGCATAGTGGACCAACGTGGAGGCACAGACCAGGATGCCACTGCCAGAGTCGGCAAGGCAAGGAAGGCCTTCATCATGCTGAAAAACATATGGTCTTCAAAAGAAATTAGCACGAAAACCAAGAACCGCATCTTCAATTCGAACGTGAAGTCGGTTCTACTATATGGTTGTGAGACATGGCGCACAACAAAGGCAATTCTGCAGAAGATACAGACATTTCTCAACACATGTCTGAGAAGAATATACAAAATACGCTGGACGGATAAAATCAGGAATGAAAACTTATGGGAAAGAGCAGAACAAGAAACAGTAGCCAGGCAAATACTTAAAAGAAAGTGGGGCTGGAAAGGGCACACCTTGAGAAAACCATCATCCAGCATCACACGACAGGTCTTAACCTGGAACCCACAGGGGTAAAGGAAGAGAGGGAGACCGCATAACAGCTGGAGGCGAGATATCGAGGCAGAACTGAGACGGCAGGGAACAAACTGGACTGAAGTAGCAAGAGAAGCCAAAGACAGAGTGTAGTGGCGAACTTTCGTCGATGGCCTATGCTCATCCGTGGGCTATGGGCTTAAGTAAGTACGTAATACTGATACTAGCCAAGAAAAAGAAAATTTGTATATTTGAGACATTAAGGAGCCTTGAATGAAAACAAAAGCGTGATTAAAGATGTCTGCCGACCGTGTTTTAGATCATGATGTTTCAAATGTCGCGATTCCAATGCAGGTTTCGCTCGTCATGGAAAAGAGGCCTGTGTAAGATGAAAACTCGGCTTTCGGCAGAATGTGGATGAAAGGAGTGCAAGATTGGAAGACGTGCAGAAGATTGTGGGCGGCTACCTGCCAGCAGTGGTGCGAATGGCTAAGATGATGACGTTGGTGCTGTTGCTGCTGCTGCTGATGATGATGATGAAGTGCTTCAAGGAACAACAGGTCAGGGATGATAATGAAAAGAGATGACCTTGTTTTAAAACAGGAAATATATTGTATTATGAGCATACATGATTTTAAAAGTGTACACAAAGAACCCAAGGTACAGTTAGGATAACAGTTCTAATTTTTCTTACTGTGAAACAAAAAGATTACCTAAATTGTTGGAACTGGTACTGCCTTTTTTTCATTTGCCAAAAAGGTTTTTTGAAACGAAAACTGTGGAACTCTGATCTTCTTTATGGTCTGATATCAATAAAAGAAAACTTACTACACGTTCTGACATGATGTTTGTGCTCCAGCCGGGAAGAATTAGAAAAAAGAAATGAATGTTTATTATTTGGCTCTCAGCTCTACGAGCCTCAGTGAACAATGCAACTTGATTAAGCCTTCCTCTGATAATTTTACTTGGGCACAGGCTGCTCTTCCACAGGCATGGTGAATCCAAGCATAACTGTGATGAAAGAACATTGGCGTCTGTTACCAGAAGGCTACGTCATCCAAAACCATAGACTGTTCTTTTCATAAATTTCCATCAATAAGTATAATGCAAAAGTTTCACTCGAATTTAACTGGTTTTATTTTTTAACAGTTCAATACGACAACAAAATTTAGGTCCACTGCACCAAACAAAAAGGTTTGTTATAACTCAGTTCTATTTAAAGTATTTCTTAAAATAAAGCATCTGTAAACAAAAATAAACAGCTCAACACGCATTTAGACAAATCAAACACAGTGCCAATAAAATAAGCAAGCTGCCTCTTGACAAGATTATTCTTAATGAAAGATGTAATTGTGTTTGATGTATCGTGGTGGGAGCAAACGTCATGGATATTCGCTGGAGAAAAAAAAACTTGTTGAGAGGGGAAAATGCTTTACTGCCCTTAAATATTACCACGTCATGTCATAAATTTTCTGTTACATTTAACAGGCCTCACTTTGTTTCATTTCCTCCCTCTTTATCTATTTTATTAAACTGTATTTCAGATCGAATTTTGTAGTCTTGACGACGATTGGAACTCCTGCTACTAAGTTGTTTTAGTGGAAGTGTTGTGTTGATGAGATTATAATATCAACAAAGAAAAGCAAATTCTTAAATCTTAGCATTTATTAGAGATTTTTTTTAATTTTCTTTCCATTTTACTGGTTTTATCTAAACTTTTCGATCAGACATGTTGAATGTACTGTGTAAACACTGCCATACAATCAACCGTAAGGTATGGTGAAGAGGAACTGTTAAGATAACCATGAACATTAGCTGATGCTATCTGAATGTCCGTTGCTGATGTAAATATGAGACCAAAGTATATACCCGTTTAAAGTTTGTAATGAATTCTTTTTAAGACACGATTAAAGCTTGCTCAGTGAGAGAAGAATAAAATGTAAAGAATTTCGTAATAATGAATGTTCTAATTTTTCAAAGCTCATGCGCAAAGAAGAAACACAAATATTACAAAAAATTACAACGGTAATTTTATTTCTTTTTCTTTTCTTTTATTTTGAAACCCCGAATAGGATGTACACATGACGAGTTGATGGGTACCATGTTCCACTGATACACACCTGTCAATCCCCGAATAGTTTTCACTTTAATTTCAAGCCCCCGTGCCCCAATAATGAGTATGTCTCCTTACCAAAAAAAAATAACCTGCAAGAGGGCTCTGTACGTACACCTACACAATTGATATATATATATATATATATATATATGGATTGTGATAGTGCAGGTCATGGTGTGGTTTTTGCCTTTTCACCGTGTGGTTTTTGTTTCCCTGTGCTTTAAACGACTGTATGTCCTGTTAACAAAAACATCGACTTGCTCGCAGTACTGTGCAGCTAGAGAGTACCGGTTGACATGTATGCTGATAACAAAACAAAACGAAAAGCATTGTTTACAAATCTCCTGTCAAGAAGACGTCACATTTGGTGAACCAATTTTGGGAGAAGGGAGAGCCAGATGTTTCTGACGTCAACAACTTCTTCAAGACAGTGGCGAAATTAATTTTCTTTAATCATCCTTTTTCCAATAATGTAATTCAAAACAAGAAGTGCCTTGGGATAACCTTACTGTGCAACATCAATTATGAATGAAAAATCCTTTGGCTTGTTGTTTTGATGACGGTAAAGGCCAACGACCGCGACGGACGAGACCAGCAGGAACCAATAAAAAAAAAGAACCTTAAAATAACGACCTGTTTTGCCAGACCATATTATTGATTTAAATATTTGACGTTTCTACGATGAAACGACGAATTTTTGTCCAAAGGGATCTTTTAAAAAAACGCTCACTGAGTACACCACATCAGGATATCAAGAGCAACAAAGATTTTAAAAAGACCGACGAATTGTCCAAACACACAGTTCATTAAATAAAAACTGTGTATTTGGACTTTGGAATGAATTAGTACTCAGTCCATTCTCAGCTCTGTAAATAGAAAATTATATTGAATTCTATTTTCCTTCGGTATTCCATTTACTCCGAATATGTTAAATATATCTTTTCGCCATTGCAGGCCTTCCCTGTTATGTATTCCATAAAAATTCAAAACTAACACCAACAGTTCCATTCCAGAAATTTCTTCAACAAATGTCACGTTCTCTTAATGACATTTCTAATTTCGAAAAATTTGAAACTGGATTCAGGGTTCAAATTTGATATTTTCAAAGAATATTAAGAAAACAAAACTTGCATTCACTACACCAACACACTCTTAAACTAGGAAACTGCGTCATGATGACACTACTTCACTGCTGTACTGCGACACTCCTACCCCATTACACAAGAACACTGCATTATTTAATGTGAATTAACCCTCCAAAATACAAACAAATGTTTACAGTGGTTTGTTAAATCTCTTCGCTGAGCGTGAAGCTTTTTCCGAAGGACAGGGAATCGGTATAATTTCTTATTATATCAGAAGTATTAATCCTTCTGATTTTTTAAAAGAAAAATACATAATTTCTAACGACCTGCGGCTATTAATAAATCTAAACGGAGATATTGTCCAATGGAGGTTTGGTGGAAAAAGTTTTTGAATCGAAAATCGAGTATTGTCTTGTCAAGCTGGAGTCATCATAGGGGGGAAGGGGGGGTACTCGGATTCCTTGTTGTCACGTTAAGGAAGGTTTTATCATTTGGATCTAATAAGTGGAAATGACTGAATAAACACTATCTTTGAGTAAATCTAAATCTTGCTAAGTATTCCTGTCAGATTTCATAACCCTGTCTTTAAAAATAAGACAATGCCCGCATTTTTAAGGCTAAACGGACAGCCATCTGGTACAGAATAGAACAAAGATTTTTATGTTTGTCAGGGTTACCATTTTCCAAACTCAGTTAAAATATAGACCTGTTGGCTCATTCCGCCCGCCAGAAGGACAATTAAATTGAATTTTCAAAAGATAGTGTCTATTTAGCCGGGCGCCCGGCTAAATAAATAAAAACCTTTTTTACCGTCGTATATATATATAAGTAAAATTTCATTGGTCAATCTGTTTAAGTCACGTGAGCAAATTCGTTGCCTTTTTAAAAAGAGTAAAATATCTGCTCAAGACAGGCCTCAAACGGTACTCGAGTCCTCTGTTTTAACCACTGAGCCAGAGTCCTGTTCAGAACGTAAACAGTTTTTCTTGACATAATGAAAGTTTGTCTAAAAATATTTAGTTACTTAATAACTATTTAATGTGGCTAATTATGGCATCCAGTCTGAAGTATTATCTTAATGAACTTCCTGCATGTCCTGTAAAATTTCATGTTGCCAGGACGCTTAGTATGGCCAATGTCTTGGGCATTATCATCACCACTTTCCCCTCAAATACTAATAACAGCTCAATCAATCCTAAGACCTGTGTTAGCCACAGGTAATGAGGAAAAGCAAATAATAAAAAAGTCTATAAAACTTATTGCCGACAAAAAAAACAATTGTGCTTTTACAACACTTCCCGGTATTAAGAAAAACAGATGGGAATAAAACGAATGTTATGTTAAGTCTCGTGAAATGGCGCCAAATAGTATAAAAAAATTATATTGGATAAAACAAACATGTGTGCTTACGGAAACAGAAAATTCTTCTTTTTTTTATTGATACGGAAATGGGGCTGTAATGAAATTCACAATAGCAATTTCGATGAATGAGATGAGTTTGTGTTTGATATTGCCTAGAAATTTTAGTATGGCTACGCGAGGCACGATTTAAAGTTTTTTTTCTTGAGAGTTTTAAGATTGAAGCTGCATGATGAACATTTCAAACTATATAATTTGTTTTAGAAGCTTTAAACTATTTTAACACAAGGAATAGACAAACCTTCTACTAATGTTATTCTCTTGCTGCAAGATGGATATTAGCAGGAGGGTAGTTGTCCTGCCATCTGGCTCGCAAGCGCTGCCTTTAAGCTCTACTCCCTGCGCCATTTTCCATGTATGTAGTTATCTATAGGCATATATGCTAGAAGTGGTAATCTTTTCAATTACATATGTGTACATGACTCCATAGTTTCGCAGAGTTGCAAACCAATGCTTTTATCCTTTAGCTGCTCTCTTTCCCAATACTTGATCAAAGAGTTGTTGCTTATGCCACATACTCCACCTCCTACATTACTTCTCATAATATTTAAAAAAGGTTTCTTTTGGAAATGTGATACTGCTTTTAATGCTTCTGTTTTAAACATCTGTGGTTTACTTTGAACTTGAAACAGGTTACACCTTGGTTTAGCAGTATCTAACACACCTCCTCCAACAATTCCACCAGTATAATTTTTTGTAACTTTTTAACAGCAACCTCCTGGAATTTTGATATTGTTCTCAGTCATGATATTGGGTATATGACTCCACAGTTTGGCAGAAATGCAATTTATTGCTTGTAAATGTCAGTAGCTCCTTCTCAATAATTCCTCAAAATGTAGTTGCCTATGGCAGCTACTCCAAAATTAATTCCAGCTGGCTATTAAATTGAAACTTTATCTCGGGCATTATTCGACCCTCAAGCTCCCACATTTCCACCTTCTACTTTTCACAATCCTTTGCAGATTTGTGTTGGAAAAGTGACACAGCTCTCAGTCCTACTGTCTTGAATCCTGAAGTTTAATTTAAAATTGAAGCAAGTTACAACTTGATTTACAAGTATCGGACCCACCTCCTCCCACAATTCCACCACTATAATCTTTCATAACTTTTCAACAGCGATCTGCCACAATTCCTTCAAAACTCAGGCTATGAAAACTTTTTTATTGCTACTTTATGTGAAATCTCGCAACGTTTACTTAATACAGATAGCATAAGTTGCTTAGTTGCTCGCTAATTAGTCCAGCTATAACAATATCTTTGTAATATTATAAAACTTTGCAGATTTATAGCCAGTTCCTAGCTTCAACTCACAGGATTAGGGGCAAGAAAACACACACAGAGATATAGTTTTTCAAACATTTATTGTATATAACTCGTAAACGTCTTCAAGCACTACTTCACAACTCTCTAACCAAAAGCTAACTGACTTGATTTGGTAAAAATTCTATATATAAAGGAACGATTAGGTTCCGAATAATCATAAATTGGTTCCTAATCTAAATGACGAATGTACAGATCACGCATGATATTAATTAACTGCATAATGGATCTCGGAAATGTAACCGAGAATTATCTTCCTAATTACTTAAACAAGCTGAATGAGTGCACTGATGCAAACAGTAATCGGATGCAAAGCAGCGACTAAACATGCACGGAAGCGGAAAAAACCCACCCGGAATGTATCAAACGGAAGCAAATATGGCTAAGAGGCTGAGAGTGCGCAAATAGCAGTATTACAATATGGTACCAATCAATTCCTGTAATACGTGGTTTCAACAAAGATATCTTATGAAACCAGGCCGTGCGGAATTTTTTTTGGCTGAATGTACACCCACTACCTGTTACGGGACAGATTGACAAAATATTTTTGTGGGAAAACTGTCCTGTTGGCGAGGTTCGCTCTCAAGATCTTACTCGTCAGCAGGACAAATGAAAACAGTTTGAAATTTTTTTATACAAAAAGGTTCTCTGTTATGAAACAAATCTTATAACATTACAACACGTCGTTAGCCAGAGGCAAGTGGTGCTAAAGTATCATTAAATACTTCATTTGAAACTAAAATCTGACTGGTTCCATTTTTCTTAAATTCATTTTTAAAATATAGGTCTCTATCTGTGAAAGGCGGTTCACTTGACCTTCTTTTGAAAAAGGAAAGTACCCTATCATCAAACATAAGCTATTTACATTGCAGTCAATTGTAGATTAGCACTTAATTTTTAGTGTACCTTGACAGATAAAGAGAGAGAGTGAGGGAGGGAGGGAGAGAGAGTGTGTGTGTGTGTGAGAGAGAGAGAGAGAGAGAGAGAGAGAGAGAGAGAGAGAGAGAGAGAGAGAGAGAGAGAGAAAGAGAGAGAGAGAGAGAGAGAGAGAGAGAGAGAGAGAGAGGGAGAGAGAGAGAGAGAGAGAGAGAGAGAGAGAGAGAGAGAGAGGGAGGGAGGGAGAGGGAGAGAGAGAGACAGACTGAGAGAGAGACAGACAGACAGAGACAGAGAGACAGACAGACAGAGAGAAAGAGATACAGAGAGACAGAGACAGAGATAGAAACAGAGATTGATAGATTGATTGATCGATAGGATGTTAAAACAACATTATTAGAATTATTGCCATAAAGGACAGCCCTTGAAGACTTGGGGCAGCTTAATACGATTACAGCAGCACCACAAACTTTAACCATGGAGAGGAAACCACTGAAACAGATCCTGTCTAATGTTCTGGCGGACCAAAAAATTTAGAAGTCAAAGTGTATGTACGAAAAATTGTCTTTACAGTCAAGGTATTGGTGATATATTGTTAAATCATATGCTCTTGTTTTTCTTTGGTTTCTGCATTTCAAATTTCAAATATTCTCTCCAGCACTTTGCTGTTCTTGGATAAAAAAATCTTCGTCAATTAAACTTTTTTTTCAATAAAATTTAAAACATATTTGTATCATATAAATTAGGAAGACTACTTGCTTTTTCCCTTTTCATTTAACTCGTTAAATGATCAGAAATGGTTTTACACCATCGCCTGACAAATCAGCAAGCACATTCAACAGTGGGAGTCAAAACGACTAAGAATTTTAAAATCTTGCTCTGACGGTATTGATGGCTAATGTAGACGTGTATATTCTATATTGGGAACCTAGTAATGATTGTAATACGCAACTATTTACTTTTTCAGATAACTGCTTGGAGGTGTAGAATTTGTGGCATGCCTTCCCCTGGCAAATTTATGGGAACTTTTCACAGTGGGAGTCAAAAAGCTTAGAGCTTCAAAGCCTTGCTTCGACAATACGGGCTGAGTGAATTCCACGAAAGGTTTTATTTGTGTTTTGTTTGAATTAACAGAAAAATCAAGGGGGCACAGGAAACAAGAAGTTTTACTCTGTTATTAATTTCACCTAAGTAGTATCGACTCATGCAAAAATACTTAGAAGAAGCATTGTTTTACGCGGGTGGGCCTAAAGAAAAACATTTCTGCTTTAACGTGTTTCTGGCTTGCCGGTCACCTTTAAATAATGGCCACCTGAATTTAACAGTCATTGTCATATCACCCCTAACAATTTTCCTTTTTATTTATCTTAACAGAGCAGCCACCGGTACTGCACCCTCTTTTCACGGTAAGGACGCGTTTTTTTACTGCATTAAGAGACCAAATCATAACTATTTCCAAACGAAGACAAAGCAACTTAAACCAAAAACAAATGCACCATAAACCAAAAATAAGAATGGTGCCAATCCCTATGTCTATATCGTGATACCTTATGAACCTTTTAAGTCCTGATGATTTTTTATCCGTTTGAATTGTCAATAGAGAAAAGAGGAGATGGGAAGTGGAGGAAAATCATGTGTCATGGGGCTCAATCCCACAATTTGAAATCTTTTTGTCGTACTTCTAACCACTCAGCTGGCCTGTTGAATGAAAATTTAACAATTTTTTATGTTATCTTTTACGCAGGAAATGGATTTCAAACGGAGTGTCGACAATGATGACGAAAACTTTTAATTCATTTTTTGTCAAGTGTTCTAAATTTGAGTTGAACAACACTAAAATTAACATGTGAGCAAAGGTCAGCAAAGCCGTACGTCAGCAACAACTTGTTCAATTTCGTCAATTTTCGTCGCAAAGGAAGCACAGTTTTTTTCTTGACACGTTCTTCAATCACACCCAGAAGTAAATGTTCGAAGTAGGCCCAACAATTGGGTTAAATGATCATTTTCGTCATTGCCTCGAAGGGCAATTCCTTGACGTGACAAGTATCTCAAACATTTGATGACATCTAACAAATATTTGCGTTCAGCTTTCTTTATCTGCACGGTATTTTTGTCAATCATTTCACCAATGTCCTCACACTCTGGGATAACTAAATGATAGGAAGCTGCAATACGATGACAAGTAGTGCCTTGGTACTCTGCAAAACATTTTGGAGCCTTTTCCCAACTTGAAAAGCCTTTGGTGATGTAAGTCAACTCTTTCTTTCCTTCATCTCGAAGATTACCTTTACTTTCTGAAGTTCGGCAATAGCGGCAAAGTACAGAATCGTTTCTAAACGTAAAATAGGAATTGTAAATACCCTTCAATGGTGTGGCCGACGATGTTCTTGGCAAAGAAACCTAATCTAGGGTTCTCAGTCCGCAAATGTCATGGCGGCATCATTTTCCAGCCACGGCCATTGGAACAAAATTGAATGAGGCTCATTTACAACTATCCACTTTGCATCTGCTAGGGAGCCCCTCCGGGTTAAATTCCAATTTCGTTTATCTCCCTATATTTTCCACATTTTCACCCATACCTTCCAAGCTTTGTATGAACATATGTCCGCCAGTGTGTGCAAGTGTACAGGTAGTGTCTGTCGGTATGCAACAAGTTAAAGGTCTGTCAATGTTTGACCAAATGTGTGTATGTTCGATGTATGCAAGTATTTGGATATGCGTCTGTCAGTGTTGTCTTGCTGGGCTTGACTGTCAAACAATTTAAGTCTTAAATATAATAGAAGTATTTACAAATTTCTAATGTTGTCAGCTTCAGGGGCACATAACAGTTTTTCAAGAATGCTGATCTGGCCTTGATGAGTGGGATGTTTTCCCATACTATTTTCCTGACAACATGATGTCAAAAATTGGCTCATTTTTCGATCTTTAAACCATCAGAACTTTACAAGTACTAAATGAAATTTGATGATCTACCCCGCATTGGAATCGCACAAAGCAGCTCTTTCTATTCCAATAAAAATAAAATTTCATAATAAAATTTCAAGATTTCAAGTTTCAAGATAAAGTTGTTTAGTTCACCGCGATATATTTTTTTATTCAAACATAAATGTTGTACTTGTGCCAAAAAAGGAGTTTGTCCGATTGCTACTATATGGTGATCAAACTTTATCTGATGAAGTGGATAGTAAAATTCTTTGGAACGTTAAAAAATTTATTGATTCAACTGGAAGGCTCTCTACGTTTACTTGGCTTCCTTCTCTTCACACGTACTAGGTCCAACTCCACTTTATTTACTGAATTCCAGTTCTTTTGAGCATTCGTCTTTTTTAAATGTTTTTATGTCTTCTATGTATTGAAGACAATTGGGAGAGGATAGAAACCTTCATGGGTGTATAGTCTTGTTCTCTGTTTTATATGTTTGTAGTTATTATACGGATATATATATATATATATATATATATATATATACATAAGAAAATAAAGGCCATTTAGCCCCATTTAGATTTTGACCTGAGAACCCTACCAAATTAAATATTTTGCATTAGAAAAGAGATCACCAAAAGCTACAAAGGCATCAGAAAAAAGCAATAAAAATAAAACAATGTAGAAAAACTTTAAAATTCGTACTCACTTTGTGTCGTAATTCAACCATGGGTATTGCTCAAACCAATGGTGGTGACAGGAACGTGTTCTAGTGCCTGCTTTCGTTTTTGGAAAAGAAAAGTTTAAAGGCGGTCGAAATTGTTCATAACTTATTTGCAGTTCAACGCTATTTTCTTCTTGTTCTACTCTGACCTGTTTTTTGGCGACGATGGTTCTTCACTTAGACAGGATGTTATTCCATCTTCCACATTAGCTTTTTCTTGTTCTCGTACATTACTTTCTTCGTTTTGTCTTTTATCACTTCGTTTGAAAAAATCTGTCACTCGCTTTGTACTCATTTTCTGTTACTGTTGATATTTTCTGTCATTTTGCGTGCTTCAACATAACTCCGAACCAACCGTGAAAGACAAACACAAACTTTTCAGAAACAACAGCTATTATGCATGACGTTACATTTAGGACGTTCTATTTAGAACGCCATACCATTATGCGAATACAAAATGGAATAATTTCAATGGAATGAACTCATTATTGAATAATATTCAAAGCCAAAGCATGTCAACAGGGTAATGAAGTCAATAGAAGATCAAATTGAAAATATTTGCTTGTGTATTATCCTTTTAAAAAACTGGATTCAAACATTCATTACGATTAAAAAAAATTCATTAGTTAGAAAAATATTGGGGCCATGGCCTTCCTGGCCCTCCCTCCGGTATCGCGTACCCTGCACGAGCAGTCACCATCTAGGGTTCGTTCGTTCGTTCATATTAATTTGGTCACGGTAGTAATATTGTCTACTGCTTTGACACAAGCGCATTGTGTGCAAAATTCATGTCACTTGCATATTTGTTGCACCATCGGAAATACCTCACAGGATTTAAATCTTAAAAAGTGCTTGCAAAATCCGCCAAATATTTTCAATGAAATTCGAACACAATAGTGCGCACTGACAGTAACCAATGTACTTTAATAAATAACTATGGCACTGAGTGAAAAACGAGTATCAGGCACAGCAAAAATGCATCAAAATTTACATCAGAGGGTTAAGAACGAGGTAGGCTGTCTGGGTTATGAATAGGCGAATTCCATTTTGTCGAATAAAATATCTTTGTAATTGCAATTAAAAATATTATAAGATAAATAATTTCAGTTGATCTGAAGCTGTCCAGAAAACTAGAAGAGACAATAGGAAATTCAACCCATGGATATTCAAGGGTCATTAGTACTTCGGTGAGAAATATGGGTAATTAGCACAAGAATTCACAACTTGCATTCACACCTTATTGTCAAACACCGGCAAGAAAGAGTCAAAGTTCAACCTTGCCAGATACTTAAAAATCATGATGGTTTAGTTAAAAGTGTTTTCTCCTCCATCTTATTTCTCGCTTTGAACTGATTTTTGAAAGATAAAATATCATGTTGTTGGTAATAAAATGTTAATTTCATATGACCACGAACTATTCAATCCACAGAGCTGCTTAGTGTACAGAACTGTGAAGAAAGACCAGAGAAAGTAGTTGAGCCAAGAGATAAGAGTTGACCTCACTTCATAACTTTCAAGTCATGTGACGAAGCAGACGAGCGGAACCCTCTTGACCAACAACAACCTGTCTGAAAGCGCCTGCGATCTAGGACAAGGTTCCTGGACGCAACTCAACCTCTGAACCACGCACCAAGAAAGGAGAGGAAGCAGAAATGGCTGGAAAAGTGGAACACGCGTGGAGAGGCTTGACAGGAATGGATTAATAGGGGCATTTTGCCTAATAAAGAACAGTGGGAGTGGGGAGAATTGGACAGAAGATCCTATATTGCGTCGTAACCGAAAATGGAAGGTGCATGACATTCCTCAAGAAGCGAGGCTTCACTACAACAGATAACTGTAGCTATGGATCGGTGCAAAAAAATGCCCCTCCTTCTTAACTGCCCAGCTGCACCAAGCTGCCAACCAGCTGAGCCGGCCGTCCCCTCAGAGGAGGCTTTGGATTGTGCATGTTTCTGGAGTTCAAGAGTCTGGGAGGACAAGGGGGAAAAAAAGAAGAAGAAGAAGAAGAAAAATGTGACGAACGAAAGCAGTAAAAAACGAACGAAATTCGCAATCGAGCTGCCCGACAGGGAAAAGACATTCATAGAAAGATATATTACAACAAGAGGCAACAACTGCGAGAGGAGTAAGACTATAAGAGAAATGAGTTTTAGGAGATGCATGAATATTACTAAACTTGTACCAGCGAGGAAATCTCATCAGGACACTTACCACGATAATGCGAATGGAAAAAGACTAGGAAAAGCCGCTTTTCATCGATGTAACTATTTAAAGAGTGATATGAAGGAATTGACCGTAAAAGTTACAAATTCGTTTTTGAACTTGATTAAAAATATCACGATGCGATGAGAAGAATGTCTGTCCAGATTGCCATTTCGTACCTTTAAAGTCTCCATAAGATGTTTGATTTTAACAACTATGGCAGGGAATATATTTTTCAGAGATTGCCACACTAAAATCTGGAATGTCTACCAAACTTTTGAGATCCATTTCAACTCTATTGGCTGACTTCCTGTAAAAAGCTCTTTCTGGATCCAATAAAAGTTTTGTTTTATATTTTTTTCTTCATGTCTACACACAAACTTTCATTATTAATCACTTACAAGCTAAAATCTACATAATTGCTAACTTAAAAATTAGCTAGCATAATATGATATGGTGTTTCTTTAGATCGATAACAAGTTAATAGTTATTTTTGTTTGTGGGGATAGGCCATCATGTGACCTCTTGTGCAGGGAACAGGGTTTTATACAGTACTGTTGTTAAACTTTAGAGGTTGTACCAGAATAAATAGAATAGTTTCAATTGCTTTGTTTTAAAGAGCGTTAACTCTATTTTTTTTCTTGTCCAGACGTCGTGGTCTTAAAAATTGTACCACAACCCCTATAACCATTTGATTTAGCTGTTTCCTGGACCCACCACTGTAAAGAACTTTTAATTATCCCCGTGGTCACGCTGGGATATTAAAGGGAGATGCGAGTTTAACAATTCATCCACACCTGACCCCTATTTCTTTGAGAAATGTCTTATAATTTTGACCTAATTATGACTCTGGGCCTCAAAGATATAAGTGCTACCCATTTAAAACCACTGATGCAAAATAATTAGAAAACGTTTAATTCCTGTTTGACATTTCAAGTAACACTTTCAACAGAATTTCGTCTTAAACAATATCCACTCACACTTCTTTTTGAGTCCTTACTATTTTAAAGCAATGTGAATATGGGAAATCGTGAGGATCAGATTCACTAAAAAAGCAAGCAAGTTAACAAGACCCCCCCCCCCATTTCAATTTCTATAGCTAGTCTGGTATTCAATTTAATGACAGGTTGATTTGACACAAGGCTTGGAAATAATATCGAGGAAACAAATCCTCTCGAATCAGTGAGAAACTGCTTTCAAATTTCATGCCAGCAAGGGATTTTGCTGCAGTATTGATTGTTTTGCAAACAAGAATCTTGAATTGTCTTTGTAATAGAATTGACTTGTTACTGCAATTTTGTGTTTTCCAATTAACTCAAATAACTCTGGTGTTACAAATGTATTCTGTTAGCGTAACCCGACCGATCTGGGAACTAAAGAAAACTCTGAGATTCAGAGTAGGGCGCAAAATTTCCTATTATAATCTGAAAAAAATAAATAATTATAATCTATAAAATGTAAAAGAATGTAGTTTTTATTTTTCTCCAACTAATTGGATAGAGTGACATACACTACAGCACTGCACTAGAGAAATGTTTAGTAGGCCTGTCAATCACCTGGTAGTCGTATCTGTGTCATAAACTGCATTTACCCTTATTCATTGAAAAAAAACCTTTTGGGTTTCACGTGATTACCATTTGATTCCATGCTGTCTGTTTCCCATTGTTTTTTGTGTGTAAGAGTTCTTCAGTACACATGGATGTTTCTGTCTGAATGATAATTTATGTTGATAGTCTTTGTGTTTCCATGGCCTTTCAGTTAATCCTATGTATGCCTTTTCAATGTTACGTGTTGTTGGTGTTCCTGTGGGTGGTGCCAATGATACTGTGGCCTTGTATATGACGTTTGGTGTAGTGCATTTTCCTGGAAGAGGGCATTGACTTTTTGTTCTGCAGTTACAGGATTGGTTTGTTGTTATTGTTTGGGGGCTGATGATGTTGTTATTGTGCTTTTTGATGATTTGTGACATATTTTCTGTCATATTTGCAGACATATTTTCATATTTTTTTAACTTCATACCTTATGACTAATCGCATGGGACCTCCTTTCCTGATCAAACAGCCGAACACCTATTTACCCAATTTGAAAGTAAATCACTCCTTAGTAATTTTAAATTGTATCCACATGGGACTTCCTTTCTTTCTTCCTTTCTCAGAATATTAACGCATTGTAATACGTTACCACCTGTAATTTTTATTTTTGATGAGCCGCCTACTTTATTTGTTTATAAAAGCTTGTACANGGGTGCTGATGATGTTGTTATTGTGCTTTTTGATGATTTGTGACATATTTTCTGTCATATTTGCAGACATATTTTCATATTTTTTTAACTTCATACCTTATGACTAATCGCATGGGACCTCCTTTCCTGATCAAACAGCCGAACACCTATTTACCCAATTTGAAAGTAAATCACTCCTTAGTAATTTTAAATTGTATCCACATGGGACTTCCTTTCTTTCTTCCTTTCTCAGAATATTAACGCATTGTAATACGTTACCACCTGTAATTTTTATTTTTGATGAGCCGCCTACTTTATTTGTTTATAAAAGCTTGTACAGTATTTGTCGCCTCCAGCACTACAACAGCTCTATCAGTGATTACATGGAAACGGTCAGGCTCAACTGGGGGAAGGATTGGACATCCTTGAGCTGTGTGATCTCCCGTGTGTTCCTGGCTATATTCCTAGTGGCCGGTCTGTTATACCAATCTTATGACACCATTTTGTGAACCTTCCAGCACCTGATCTAAATCTATTTAGCCGTACCCTGAGTTTGCGGGATAAGCTGCTGGCACAACGAGAACGTTCTTCAGTCTTGAAGTAGATACCTACTGTTGGCTAACTGGGTCAAGTGAAGCCACAGATCAGCACTATGGTACTCGCCACTGATTATTGCAGTTTCCGAATAGTCTGTGAGGTCTTCATGAGACTTTAAACAATGGTTACAGGTGTCCTCTAATATGTCTTTTATGGGATGTTCTGCCACCTCAGAGCATCTATATACCAGTAAGGGAAGTTGAACAATTCTTCTCATTTCACGTGAATCAAGACTGGACAATGTAGAAAGCATATAGACAGTGATAATTAAGGTGCATCCGACGATTAGTCTTATGATGGAATTTAGGAGAGCATTCAGTTTTTTAACATGAGCACATCTTGCCCATAAAGGTGAGCAGTATTCAGCAGCAGAGAAGGTTAAAGCAGCACTCGACATTTTAAGTGTGCAAGCTGCTTTAAACCATACCTAATCGCAAATTCTGACAATAAGCAACACCACCACAGAAAAGTAAAACAACTAAAGAATGGAGTACCACAATGCTTAGTCCTCTCACCCATACTCTTCAACATCTACATCTCTGATATGCCACTAACACATGGTCACAGATCCCTATATGCTGACGATCTATCAATCTCAGTGTCTGTGAGAAACCTAAACACCACTGAAAGGGAAACTGGAGCAAGATATGTCCACAATAACCCAACGTTATAACAACTGGCGACTATGTATCAGCTTATTAAAAACGACATCTTCTCTACTCCATCTGCACCACTCGATGGCCCATCAGAAGATCAAGGTTAGTCTCAACGGGCAGCTCCTACCATTCACAGAGAACCCTGTAAACATTAATGTTTTGAAAATTCTGAACTTTATGGACTCAGAGGAAGCCATAGATGTAAGAGCTTTATCATGTCATGAGTCGTAAGCTTTTACTGAGCTACGTTTCGAGAGATACTTCTCCCATCGTCAGGCTACTGAAATTATTAGATACGGCTATTTTATACTTTGGTAGTGCG
>RDPX01000160.1:1197037-1237125 GCA_003991215.1 Morbakka virulenta
ACCTATGTAGGAGGCAGGACAGTCCTTACATTGTAGTCTGTAGACTATGTTGTTCCTTTCATCAAGTGGAACTGGGTCTTTTGGTTTTGAGAGGATCTTCCTTAAGGTGGATGTAGTGAAGAAGGAGCATTGAATGTTGTGTTGTCAGAGGGCTCGTCTTAGGTGCTCACTGGTATTCTTCATGTAAGGCAGACGTATACGTTTCAGGGGTTCTTTATCTTCATGATTAGGTCCAGTGGTTCTGTGTAAGGCTCTCTGGACATTCTTAGCGTGGTATCCACTGGATAAGAGAACCCTTTGAAGGAGTGGGTAAGAAATAATCCTATTTGCTCTTCCAAACAGGGTGGTGATGACACTATTTCGAGCTGAGACTGGATGGTGTGATGGATTGTTGAGGTACTGGTCAGTGTGGGTTGGTTTCCTGTAGATGGTAACGGAAATACGGCGATCTGCCTGCCTCTTTACTAGGACATCCAGGAAGGGTATTTCTCTTCGTTCTTCTTTCTCGTTTTTGTGAGGCAGGTTTACAAACACTTTGTAGACAAATATTTTTAAGCAATTGATTGGTAGAATGCAGGAGAGAGAGAGAGTTAACTGATAACGAGAAATGACTAAACTACAAGTAAAAACTCTTTAAATAAGGCTAAACTATAACATAACGTAACAGACCTGATTTAATTGGATGCAACCAGAATCGCAGTTTTCAAAATGGCAATATCATTACAGTACCTTACCACGAAGCATAATTAACAAGGCGAAATGAATATTGTACGTTCAGGATGTAATAAGGAAAATACAGTTATTAAAAGGGTTGCATTGGAGTGAAATTGTTAGTCATATGAGTCACGCTGCTTCCTGGCTACATAACAAAGTTCCTTTCTTAACTGACAAGCCTCAGGCAACCGGTTCACATGCATGGAAGATTTCAAGGCACATAGACAAATTTGTATAATCTTATCTCTAATTAAAAAAATGATCTGAGGCATGGATTATGGAAAAACAATACCACAGAAAAGAGAAGAAGCACCAGAGACTTCTGAGGATGGGGAGGGAAGTCGCTTGTTACCTAGCATTGTGTCACAGATCCATGCGAAATGTCAAAAGAAAGACACTGCACGATATTTCAGATAACCTTGGTATAAAAACTAATAAAATATAACATAAAAAAAATTTTTTGGCCTAGAGGACTGTAGATTTTGCAGACAATATAGACCTTACTTTTCTTTACCGTCATAAAATCTCCAAGAAAGTTGCACAAACGTTTGAAACTTAATCTAAACAAAACACGTGGGCATATTGGTCTACATGACCTTTCATTCATTTAAATACAACAAAGTTGCAGGGGTCTACCTTTTCATTTTTCATTAGACCGATGAAACACTACGTACAATACCAAACAACACCATAGCCAAAGAGATAAGTAACAAATAACTGGACCTAACAATCCCCAAAACACCTGAAAACATAATATATAACAAAAACAAAAGAAAGAAGTGTAATGCAGAAATTCCGAGGAAATTAATACACACGCCAGAAGAACACCCCTACTCTATTTACATGGAAAAAGAAACAGAAAAAGTTATAGGAAACGAATGGGCCACAGAGTACCACCCTACTTCAATCGAAGACGTGTGCTTAACAGAAGATCATGACACTGATTTTGTGGAGCAAATACGAAAATGAAGCTACTATTGTTGGAAGTGTGTTTAATCCTTGCTACCACAGCCGCTCCTATGCAAATAAAAAACAAAACGATGTGTTAATAATTCCCCCTGTTAAAAAATAAAACACAACAATAAAAAAGTAAAATTAGGGTTCAGAGACGCATTTGGTCTTACTTTCCAGAAAAAAACCCCCACCGCTTTGACATGTTATGCGCTTTTTGTATTCCATTTCTTATTTTCGTAATTTTTGTCTTATCTAGATGAGTGGTACATATGTAAGGAAAAATAGTGCTTATGTTTGATAAAAACAGTCAATAAGAAGTAAAGTGTTTAGTGGTTTTACATATATAATATCTTTTTTTTGTTGAGAGTATCATTAACTCTGAAGCAATGGCAAAATCTTGTACTGAATTCCGTTCGATGCTTAACGTTTAAGTACAAGCATGGTAATTCTTTGTAGTCAGACCAACATTTACTTTGAGACAGCTTCGAAGCACAATACAAATAATGTTTATAAATCCTGGGTTTGTAATTAAATACTTGTCGGGAAAATGTAAAAGGACGAAAAAACCGCAAAAGTCACAACAAGTTTTGAGCTGGAGTCTTGTGAGAGGAAGTATCGGTATAATGGAATGTTTGTTTCAGTTACTTTTATTTCTGCAAACTTTGAAATAAACTTGAAAAAAGCAAGATACCGAGCCTTGGAAAACTTCGCTATCTCTTTTTAGCTGATGCCAACCTCACTTGACACCAGCTTGGGATGAAAGAGTTTAAGTATTACGCTTCCGTGGTATATTCTGATCAGAAGGCAGGTCAGACGAAGTTTCCTGGGATTTAAAGGTAGTTTTCCTCCTGCAGAGGGATGTGAGAGCTTGAACATGGGATCACGATTCATGCAATGTCTCGCCTATTTCACCAAAACAATCATCACTATATATTACCCTCATGATTTTCAGCATGTGGAAGTGAAATTTTTGTAGCGAAAAGAAACAGCCCCCCACCTCCCATCGGTCAAACATGTAGCTCCCTTCGACGAAAGTCAGTTTTATAACCCTTAACGATCCCTTAATACATTGTGAAGTTGGACTGAAGGGTTTTGTCGTACATGTATGAGAGCAGCGTTTAAATTAGAATAAACTCTGTGAAATCTTGACTTTTCCCACAACAACTCTGCGCAGTCAAAGCTCCTCTTTGCCCCCTCCCCCCTGCAGTTTATATTTCCATACAATTTTTGTTTCACATTCCTGGGTCCATGCACTTTGGGGAGAGTGAACAACGCAGTTCCATGACGTCAGCAAGTACGTGAGAGGCTATGTTCCTTCATCAGTGGAGCACGTTTTTGAACGCTTGACTCAGGGATATGCTCAGGGATATGCCCTACGCGCTTGTGGTATTAGGGTAATCGCGCGTCCCCCGGTTGGCGGATTGGGGAAGTCCTCAGATTACTGGGGATTGCAACGAATAAGACCAGAATAAGGTGCCGTGGACCAAATACCACCGGGAGGTGTAGAGCCCCCGAATATCGAGTGTTACCTTCCTCGTCAAGGTGCAGTGTGCTGGGCCCACCAACGAGTGGACACGTCCCGACATTCACTAACTCTACCCCTGCCGCGGGCTAAAAGGGGAAGATGCTGTAGCACGGGCATTCTACTTGGGCATGGCGGAGAAACACAACGGTGTCAACGGTGTGCCCAGACTAAGTCAAGAGCTAGTACCGAGGTCTAACCTAGGAATGGTCTAGCACTGCCCCAGCCATGGCTTAAATGACATTTCACTGTCTTGTGAGTGGCTCTTTCGACTAAAGACTAGACGCACCGCCGAAAACTGTGCTGCTGTCAGGCCCTGCCAGCCGGGTGAGAAAATTGGCAAATATTAATGAAATGAATCTCGACCAGTCTGGCAATATGGTTAGGGCGTCCCCCATAAGCGACGCGCAGTGTCATCCCCCGGATACTGTGAACAGTAGACAAGGGGTGCCGCAAAGGCCCCGCTTGCGGCTAAAAAAGTTAGGGAAGACGAAGCCCATACGAGTATGAGCATGGAACGTTGGTAGCATGACTGAAAAAGGGCGGGAATTGGTTGACGTCATGATAAGAAGGAAGATTGACATCCTGTGTGTACAAGAGACTAAATGGAAAGGTGACAGGTCAAGGGAGATAGGTGAAGGGTAATTGTAAGTGAGGACATCAAAGTCAACGTAGTGGAGGTGAAGAGGATAAGTGACAGAATTATAAGTGTAAAGATTGCCACAGAAGAAGGAATGGTCAACGTTGTGAGTGCATAAGCTCCACAAGTGGGATGCGCGGAAAACGAAAAGGAGGCCTTTTTAACGGAGCTGGCAGACGTCGTGAGAGGCATACCTAATACAGAGAGGATTATAATTGGAGCAGACCTAAATGGGCATGTGGGCAGAGATGGAACAGGATTCAAAAGATACCACGGTGGACAGGGATATGGGGTGCAGAACATAGAAGGAAGGAAAATATTGGAAACTGCTGAATCACTTGACCTGTTCATTGCCAACGCAGGGTTCCAGAAAAGAGAGGAACATAAGATAACGTACAGCAGTGGAGGAAACAGCAGTCAGATTGACTACCTCATGGTTAGATGTAGAAATCAGAAGGAGGACAGCGATTGTAAGGTGATACCTGGAGAACCTGTAGTGGGCCAACACCGCTTAGTAGTAATGGACCTGAGGGTTAGACGAAAGAAGAAAAAGCAAGCACGGTCAGTGCAACGGCCAGAAGCGGCATCCTGGAGGAAATACTGTATGCGGATGATCTCGTTGTCACAGCAAAGAGCAAGGAAGAGTTAGAGCGAAGGGTCCATCTGTGGCAGGGAGAATTGGAAAAGAAGTGACTAAAAGTCAACAGCAAAAAGACAGAGGTCATGGTGGCAAGCAAAGGAAGACAAGACGTGAACATTAGAGACACAAAGAATGCCGAAATCAGCCAATGGGAAAATTTTCTTACCTAGGCTCAGTGATATCGAGCAGGGTGGGTGCCGGGAAGAGGTAAACGCCAAGATTAGCAGAGCATGGAAAAAAATGAAGAGAGGTCAGCGGGGTAGTTTGTGATAAAAAGATGCCTTTGAAGCTAAAGAGCAAGGTCTATACAGCAGTCATTCGCCCTGTGCTACTATATGGGTTGGAGACAGCGGCCCTGAGGTAGGCAGATGAGAGGGCCCTGGAAACGACAGAGATGAAGATGTTGAGATGGATGTGTGGCATTTCACTCCTGGAGCACCGCACCAACGAAGACATTCGAAGGTTTGTTGGCGTCACAAACATATCCAACAAGACAAGAGAAGCAAGGTTGAAATTTTATGGGCACGTGATGAGGAGGAGTCAAGAGAACCCGATAAAACAAGCGTGGCAGGCGACAGTCCAAGGGAAAAGGAGCAGAGGCAGGCAGAGGCTGAGGTGGAGAGATATTACAAGAGAGGACATGAGGCAAATTGGAGCGGATCCGGAGGACTACAAGGAGCGCGGAAAGTGGCGACTGTGTCCAGCGGCCGACCCGTCTTAGTGATGGAACAAGACCGCAAGAAAAAGAAGACTCAGGGATATACCCACTCACGCTTCAATTGGTGGTAAGGGCTTTAAATGAATTTCTGTCCATGGTCTTTGCATTTTCTGGCCTCTCAACTGTAAGTATTAAAAAGTTCATAAATGTTAAACTGCACTGTCGATTTTGCAATGTAGGGTGGGTGTTAAATAATTGGCAGTTTTCAAGACGTCATAAATGATTCCACAAAGTAAAAACAAATTTATTGGTTCAATGGCGTTGTATATTCAGGACACACAATTTTTAAAATAAGCAACCGGTTAATAAGCAACCAGGGTTGATATCTGAAAATTCCAGACAACTTAAGGTCTCCTTCAAGAAACTGTATGCAACTGAAGAAAAATACTTAACAGAAAATTTGAGCCATGCTTTGGTTCCGGTTTCTGACGTAATGTTTAGCACTTGAGAAAGAATTGCCTGAAAATTAAGAATGAGAGACAAAAAATGTTTCAAGTTTAACTATCAACCCATCAATTTATTTTTAAAATTAATGATTTTTCACTAGGGAATGCTGATTTCTGTTATTTTGCGTACTCAGAGTTAGGGAACACACAAGCAACTATAACGGCTAAAATCTCCAATATTTTAAATAACTTTCATGGGCTTGTATAAGTGAAGTTGCTTATTTAAAAAAGTGTATTGTACAAAAGACAGAAAAAGGAGAATATAAAGAACAGGCTTTCTTTGGGACTCACCTTCCTCTATTTGAAAACTTGTTCATTACAAATTTTTAAAACAGGTTTGTTCAAAATCCCCTCCCTGTCATATAATCCTTTTTAAATCTCCCTATTTACAGTAAATCTCAAACCTTTTGACTATTTAAACAACACTTATAAGCTGCTTAATTTTGTGTACCCCAAATATGAACGTTTTTTGGATCCTTAACAACGAGCAGTACGTTCAAATGGGTTTTTTTATGTCTATATTTATTATTTACTGATTTATTATTTTGCGCGTGAAATGAGCTGAGCAAAATTCGTGTGAACCCAATTACCATAAAAAGTCTCAGAGCAAGCTTCAATTTGAAGAGCACGAAATACGTTGTAATGGTGAAAGTCAGAATGTCTAAAAATTTTCGGCTTTGTTTCTTTGGTCTGATGTTCAAGTAAAATAAAAAAAAAGAGGAAAATCTTACTCAACATCTGCCTTTCAAGCTCGTTCTTTTCACTCTCACTAACACTACGACTCATTCACATTGTCATTTGTTAATGGAGCATCTTTCCCTTGTCGAAAAACTTAAATGTAATTGGCAAATAATTATTTCATTTGTCAATGAACTATATTACCTGTCATATCTGTGACTTGAATCTAATTAACCACAATATTTCTGTTGATAAATTTTCTCAGGTCGTAATTTCTTAACAATCATGATAAATTCTGTAAAGAAATTCTACTCAACCTGAATCCAGATTTGCATGGCGGCACGATTTGTCTTTTTGATCACGACCTCAAGATAATCCAACCAGAACGTCTGGTGAGTTCTAATTTGTTGAATTTTAGTAAAAATCATGTCCCCCCTGGAGGACAGAATTTCCGTCCACGGCAGGAGAGCAAAGACAAAGAGATGGTGTAACGGATTTCACAGGGAGTCGCCACATCGGATTCACATCATAAGCCTTAAAATTTGGACAAGTCAGACAGTTGCTTTCCCTAAGTGATGTGGATAGTTTGGTTAGTTGTTGTTTATGAAAAACAGACTTTTTTCAAGTTCAGAAACTTTGTCGAATCAGATTTCCTGGTGCAATTAGAAGAAAAAAATCAAGTGGATCAAATTTTCTTTAAGGTAAGACTTTATGTTAACAGGGTATAAGCCGAAAAGACCCTTTTTAGTATTACCTGGTTTTGGGTGCCTTTTGCTCCTTCACGAATTATAACAGAAACAAATAAATGAAAATTTGGCTTCTGACAGTTTCAGTTGAGTTGAACGAGAGGAGAATAAGTAAGGTAAGATTATTTTGGTGGTAAAGTAAATGTTACCAAGAAAACAAACGATTTGTGTTTTTTTTAACAGGGTCTTCTTCAATGTAATAATTAGAAAGCAGTGGGCTATGTTTGTGGTAATAAAATAGATATAAAACTGAAGTATCAGACATTGCTCCTTCCTCGGAAGCAGTGTTATAATTTATTTGTGTTTGAGTTAAGTGTCCTTTACCACTAACTTTTTAAGTGTTTGTATAATATTATAAGGCAAACAGAACTATCTCGAATTAAATTGACAAAAACTAAGTTATTTATTGTTATATAAAAATGTCAATTTTACATGGGAGAAATTATGAATTCATCTGCCCCTTGATAAATTATCTTTGGTTTTTCAAATAAAAATTGAGGTTTTCTCTTTTTTGTTGACGAAAGAGGTAATTTTTGCACCAGTGTGAACAAGACACAGGCTAAAAGCCTCGACTATGTGTCTTGTGCGTTTTTTGTAGATCCTGTGATTGCCAGGCATACTGGTTTGAAGGGGTGAGGCGTACAGGGTGGTATTACGTCTTCCTCAGTTCCTGCAAGCTGAAGCAGTTAGTTGATCTAGACTAATTAGGTATTAAATTTATGTTGTTCTAATAGGATAATTGTTTTGTTTTTATTTTGTTTCGGTGGACAAGTAAAAGCAATGCACGAGTCATAAAAAGAGTTGGAAAGAAATTAATAAAATATATTTTGAGACATGCACGTAATTGTCCTAACGTACGTGTTCAACAAATTGGAAACAGGATCAACAATCGCTATGACGTCAGTTACTTCTCTGCTGGAAATAACACCTAAGTTCATTTTTGGATCATTTCTCAGTTATTGTTCAAGAAGAAAAGGCCAACGACAGACCGTGGTAAATTTAATCAAACGATATTGCTGAAGTTGTCTGTCAACAACAATGTGAAAAGAGCAAGTCTTCTGCCTGCCCACTAAGACTTCAAGTGCACCATAACTTCGGTAGTCATTTTGAAACAGAATTACGGTAAAAAACTGAGACAAGAAAAGTCGCTGGATTATGTTTGCCAAAACAATTCTTTTTTCAGTCCGTTTGGTACCCCAGCTTGAGTTGAAACATGTGTCTTTACCCAGGAATTATGTCATTCTTATTTCATTCTTTGACAATGTTTGTTCGTTACATTACTGTTATTCCACGCGAGTATTTACAAAAGGTTGAAGCTACCATTTCGTTACAGTTATTAAAGTAAAGTGCTTTTTCTGGCTCTGTCTCCTTCACAGTTGTATGACGTTAGTAACATGGTCCGTGAAAATTTCTAGGTGTTATATTTGAAGAATTTGCAAGAAAATTTGCGAAGTTTGTTTTGTGAGTCGTTTGGTGCATTGGCGCGCAGGGAGGCTTTTCATATTGGCATGTTGCCACGTGATTTATCACCAGGATGTGCAGTGTGAAGGTGCAGCACTTATGATAATATCAGTGTTTTCAATGAAGTCATTTCCCTTTGGTTAAACTGTTGAATACCATACTCCGCAGAAATTGATGCATTTCGGAAATTACTCCAGTTTCTGCAAAGGTGACGTTTTTTCAACTCGTGGATGAAGCCTCGGAAAATAGAAAATTGAAAGTTCAACAGCATTTACCGTTGAATGAGATAAAGTGACCGGAAAAGATACGTATCCATTGCCATCGCAGTTGAATCGCAGTTTTTTAATATCCCGTCAACGATGTTGGCAATTTCAAGAATATTTGGGCAATGCATCATTCCTTAAGCGCCTGAGGCATTCGCCAATTTTATATTTATATTATCATATATTTTTGTTACTTGTTAGAGGAGCTATGGTTTCATGGTTGGTTCAGTTGCACCGTAACAAAGAGGTTTCAGGTTCGATTTCCCCTCCGGGTGAAAAGAAATAGGAACATTGCAAAGGAAAAAAACCCATTGGTTGGCATCAGACCAAGAAGTTCCGCAATGCCAATACAAAGGCCCCTGTGAAGGGCACCGTCTGAGCCCTAATTACAAAGGGAAAATGACATAAAAACTAAAAAAATAAATAGTTACCTGTTTCTTCTATAAGTGTTAATAATACTATTAATATTGTATAATTTATATTATGGAATATATTTGTATAGTTTGTCTTGCATGTTCTAATATATCGTTATTAATATAGAGTATTTTATTAATTGTGGGTAGAAAGTAAATTGTTTGTGTTGTCAACAGCTCACAGCCTGACACGAAAGAAAAACCGGAGAGCCAGAGCAATGTTTTTTTAGATGTAATTTTGTATTGGAAATTGATGTTTTACTTGTGTCTGCAGCTTCATCAATTATTTTGAATTATTATTTTTATTGTTATTGTGACCGAGGCCAAAGGCCTGGCACTTTGCGGGATTCTTTTTGTGGGTAAAGTGATCATTCTATTTAACACACGGGGCGTCAATACTTTGTGCTCGACTTTCTCCTTCCAATTTTTGTTTCTATAAAATATTTTTAGAAACCCTGCTGTAGAACTTGAGAGACGAAGCAGGAGAAGTGAAAGTGGATCCGTTTAGGTTAAATTTCTGCTGCCTGATATTTGGTTACCACGTCTACCAATCAGTGTGGTGTTCAGAAACCTGGTGGAAAACGTTTTGCGAAGGATAAGTCTTGCACTGAATCGATAGAATATGACGGGCTTTCGATTGGATTTTACCGCACAGCAAGAAGAGGAAACATTTGAGTCGAAGAACCGGTTGGGAATGTACCTGTTGAACTATTAAGCTTTATCTATCACTTTTTTAAATGCCATTGAGAAGATGTGTTAAAAAACAGTGACAACTGGCAAGAGCAAAAAAATGTTTGGTGGGGTCCAAGCAAGAACCTAGCCCATACGAAATCTTTAGGAATTGGTAAAAAAAAAACCGGTGGCAAATAAATCTTTAAAAAAAAACCTGCAAGTTCTGGAACTAAAACATCAGAATAAAGGTGTATGCAGGAAATTTCCAAAATTTATATTGCATGAAAAATAAAACTCGTGTCACCAATAAATTGGTTTCAGCTTGGAATTTAATGCTCGATGTTATTGGTCAGACGTATTTACTTGGTATTCGTAATAACGGTACGGGGGGGGGGGGGTTAAAAGGAGAAGGGGTGTTTATTAGAATAATTGTGGTAAATTTGTGATTGTGGTTGTTGTTGTGTTATTTTTGTGTTGTTCGAGTTTTCAATTACTGGGGAGCCCAGAAAACTGCCTGCAAAGAGTCGGAAACTGACTTCTCTGTCGCTTGTCTGATTTTTCCGTGAAGCTTTACTGCGGTAAGGGATTCATCGTACACAGTTGACGTCATGATCGACAAAATTTACCAGAGGGTCTTCCAAGGTGTCTCGTGACGCACGCGACGAAAAATTTGGGTTGATGACGATCCAAACTCCTGGTTTTTGTTTTGGTGACATGTGTTGTTTGTGAGTTTTGTTGCTTCTCAAATACGACACCGATTTATTTTTTCTTGTTCTTTATAATTCAAAAGAAATGGGTAAAATGGACACTTGGTCTGATTTTCAACTAGCAGCGTGGATTTAGAACATTTTACTGAAAGAGTTAACCTATCGTTTTGTGAATTGTGACAGAAAGGACCGAGACAAGAAAAAAGGACCTTGGAAAATCAATAAGAAAGACACCTGAAAAAAATTATTCAGCAAACCTTTCTTACTTTTGTTTTTGTTCCGAGATAACTTGATTGCGAATCAGTCTAACAGTGGCACATTTGCACAGAATTTTGTGGGTAAACATTAAAGTAACAACTGTATTTATCATGGTGTAAAAGATTACGTACTGATTGATTCGTCAAAGAAAAAAAGTTTACACGTCTGGGAGTATGAATTGTGATAGATTACAGACAATTTACCTTTGTGCAACTGTGTCTTCCGTAAATAACTGAATTTTTAAACAGTTTACTCTTTTAAACGATTGGCGTCAAACCATGTCATCAGTCGTGACTGGGAATCGCAACCACACGAATATACAACGGAAATTGCTGGCGATTGCAAACAACTTGATGACATACATGCCCTGCAGAAGCTTCAGAAACTGGATTGAACTTCCTCCACACAAAAATTAGTCTTTGCATTCCAATCAGCTTGTCCGTTTTGTAGTACGGGTAAACATGAGTTCTTGCCCAGTACGGCGTCCCCTAATTTCTGGTAGAGGTATAAATTATACGACAAAAAAGATGTAATACACTTATATATTATATATATATATATATTATTTAGTGATAATACATACATATATATATATGTATATATAATATATAGTGATAATGCCGGTGGGTGTGTCAACGTCAATGCTCGTGATTCTTTCCGATATCAGATTGTAGTTTGGATTTGTCTAGTAACGATAATGCATTAAATGTAAACATAGTAAGAGACATTGGGCATAACAATACAGCGACCTTGCCAGGCAAAAAGGGAGTACAAGCATCGCCGTGATACTGTAGCTTGGGTTATTTTACTTACTTTGTTGTTGTTGTTGTTGGGGATTTTTTGTGTGTATTTGTGTGGCTAGTATGACCAGGGCAAAAATGACATGTTGCGAATATCAGCGGAAAGGCTTTTAGAAAAACGCCATGGTGTAACATTCATTATAGGTTTATGAGCCAGTCTGCTCACTTGGTTGAATATAGAAAACAGGATGTCGTCTGGCCAGAGAATGCAAGTGCTGGTCTCCAGATATCGCATGTCAGAGAATAACAACAACTGCTGGATTGTAGATGTTGTATGCCCAACGGACGTAAAAGGTTCTCGAAAAAGAGAGAAGAAAAAGAGATCCTTTCTTTGCATGATTTCAAGGCCCAACTTGTCATCTTCCTTAGCCTAATTTTAGCATTCACTGTACTGTGGTACCTTCAATTTATGTTCGGTGGTCTGAAAGTTGGTAGAAAAGACCCCTTAATCTGGAAGCTTATGCAGGGTTGCCACTTCCATTGTTAACTGGAATGTACTTGAAAATGTTTTTATGAAAACAGCTTCTTTTCTGAGATTATATTGAAAATTTGCTGGGATTTTAAAATTACTACCATAACAATTTTCATGAGTATCATTTCTTTCATACATATGGTGGGGAATAAATGGATAAAGTAGAGCCGGGCCATAGTTTCAACCAGTGTGAATTTTTTTGTACGATGTGAGCAAATGTATTAAAATTGACTACACGGCTAGCAGTGGAAAATGTACCATGATATAGTGGATTTTGTCCCGTTTTCGTGGTACCCACCCTGTTGTGGCAGCACAAAAGACTACAGTAGTTTACTAGTACTGCTGAATAAATCTGCAGATAAAACGGCAGACCCTCGATGCCACCCTCATGGGTGTTCATGACCATCGGTAAGTAATTTGTTATAACGAGCTGAGCTTGGAAAAAGTTGATGATTTGTATATTCATCAAGGTCTTGTGATGAGAAGAACAAATACTAAACTGGGCCCTCCAGCAAATATGAAAGGGGCGGCTGGTTGAATTGACTAAATTTTCTTGAAAGAGGATCTGTCTAACGATAAAAAGTTAGTTAGCGCTAGGTTGCAAGTCCACGAAAGGTAACTGAGGATGCAATGAATGGTTAGAAGTTCGAGCAGTGCCCTTTGTTACTTGTACAAGCCGTCCAAATTCCAGTTTAGGCTCAACCAAAGAAACGCATAATGCTCAGTATTGAATTAACATGAAAATTAATACACGCAAAATGACGTGATCCATGGGTATGTTGACATTTTCCCCTAGCTTTCTGATTCAGTAAGAAGTAACATTGTTTAATATGGATGAAAAACCGGTCTTTCTCTTAACTGGACGGCAAACACGAATTGCAAAGTAATTCAAAACTGAATGGAAAGGAAAAAACCGAACGTCTCAAAAGCGCCGACTAACCCCACCGAAAGAGCACTAAACCCGAACTGGAACATAAATTTTAAACGTAACTTTTTTCTGGAAACAATTTACATTTTGTTAAAGTTTTTGAAAACATTTCCGTTTATTGGTGTTTTTTTAATTTTTATTGCGTATAGTTCACAGCAATATATGTAATGCTGTATTTGGAAATTTGCATTGTATTGATGTCACACTTAGTATTTTTCTATCGGAAAATTCGTTTTGTTGATTCCCTTCGTAACGACGAGTTTTTTTAACTTTTTAGTTTAACGGAATTAAAACTTGAGGACGACCCTTATAAAAGCAAATATGGTTGTATCGCCAATGGGAACCCTGTCAGACAGACGCATTAAAGATGCCCTTGAATGGCAGGAAGACGATGAAAGATACAGAACATTAATACGGAGTCGAATGCAAAGAAGAAGAGGCAGTGAGAACGTTCGTCGATCGTATTCCTGTGAGGATTTATCTTTGCTTGTTGCCAGTGGCCGAGATGTTGTTAGAGATATGGGAAGTTTTAAACGAACTTTTACGTCGATTGATCGGAAGTCGCGAGAAAAACCCAGAAGCAGACCAGAAAGCCCTGCACAAGACCAAGATGCAGGCGAGTTGGAAACAAAAGTAAACGAAAACGAAAAAGCGAAGAGGTCAGGCTTCCAGAAGTCGCATAAAATGAAAAAGGTGTCGAAATCGAAGCGAGAGAAGAAAACGCGTATCAGACGACATACGAAGACGGTTTCCTTTCCTGCAAATTCGCTTCTTCACTATGCAGTGCTTGAGGACGATATGGATATGATCAGGAAACTAATGCTGCAGGGTGAACCAATCGATTTAGATACTCTCAGCAAAGAAGGCACTGCACCATTACACGAAGCCGCTGTAAATGGAAATATTACATGTGTAAACTTGCTATTAGAGCATGGTGCAGGCGTTGACGTATTGGATGCCGAAGGCTATACACCCTTAGAATACGCTGTATATGCAGGACAGTTCGATTGTGCTTCTTTACTGATAACCCATGGTGCAAATATATCGAAAATCAAGGATGGTTGCTCATTACCATTGGCACGATAACGAGAAAACCTTTTTAAGGGCACTTTTGGAGCATTGGGACATCTCGGCTTACTTTTTAATGCCATTTTGGTTTGCCATGAGATTGGCTAAAAAGAACCCAGGAGAATATTGCTCGTAGACAGGTTGGATGCGTTTTAACAAATGTCGTTTGACCCCACTTAAGCCAGCCAAGTGTAATATAACTGTCCAAACGAGGGGTCACGTTTTGAAAAAAAAGTCCCGAAATTTTGATTTGGACATCAATGGTTGCTTAGCGACAGATATTTGTACATAGAAATTGTAAAATCATGGCTATGTTTTTGTAACATTTGATCAGGATGATTGTAGTTTTGGTTAAGTCATGGAAGGTAATGTTTTCTTTAGTGACGTAGCGACGCAAGTTTCAACAAACAAGGATGGCCCTTTAAGCTGGATTGGCCTGTTTGATCACCAAATGCGGAAACTGAGAGGTGGCATTCAACCGTTAGATACCAAGCTTAGAATGACGGATAGATGATATAACACTTCAAGGGATGAACACGGAGGTAAAGTTTTAATAATTGACAGAATACAAATAGATTTTTGTACATCCCGCCGCGCAATTGGTGACGAACGAGTTCTTAGATGGGCGATCATTATACATGTCATATATGGATTTTTGTTAGTTTTTCTTAAAGGGATGTGTATGTGAGGCTGCATTTGGTTTTTACCACTTTTTTTGTCATTTGAGCCACTTTTCGATCTTTTTCGCCTCTTATCATTCGCCTTGTATAATTTCCTATTTGTAGCCTCTAGATTAATTATAATTATAGTAATAAAAATTTATATATATATATATATTTGTTATTATTACCTTTCTTTTTTCTTTCTTCCGTACCCCCCCCCCCATATTACGGGGCTTTTAGAATTTCTGTAAACTTACGTGGAATGCGGTTTACCACTGATAGATTAATAAAGCATAGAAATGTGGAAAATGTATGTGCACCGAATTGGATCTAGTTGATTGCACATATTTGAAACTACATTTATAACGCCGCTTCAACCATATTACATTTTTTCAACAAAAAAAAAGTTTAAAAAACCATTCACTGGTATTACTACTATCAACATCATTACTGTATTACTATTACTATACCTCTATCTCAACGTTTATTGATCATTCAAGGCTTTGTGTTGCTTGATTGTTTTGTTTGCTTTTTTCTTGTTTTTTTACATCCAGCGGCCAAAAGACAAGTTTATCTTACTGAAAGATATAAATTTACAGGCTGCCCATCCCAGTTGTCTTGTAAATAGTTAGTAATGATATAATATAAAGGGGTTGTAATTTTCTGTAAAAAATGTTATGCTAGAAAATATAGAGGTAGTGGTGATGCATTTTGCTGCCAGCGAGTTTATTTGTTCTTCTCCACACATTCGAACTTCGTAGTATTGCGAATAGACAATCGTGTAGATTAATTAATGTGCTTGTACACTTCTTTCAGTCGATTGCTTCCGCGCGATTATTTTGATTTGAAAAAATTTGGTTATTGTTTTGGTTACTGACGTGTACGTGTATGTACCTTTCGATTTTATATCGACCATAAATCTCTGGTACCCAAAGGTGACGCTGCCACTATTTTTGAGACGACGTGGTTCGTTCCCCTTTTTAAAAAACAACAGTGGAAACTGGACACAGAAGCTGTTTTTGTGCGGTTCACCTTTAGGGACATGAGGAAGTTTCTTCTTGCACAGATCGCTTTTTATTCATCTCCGTTGCTATCGTAAATAGTAGCGATATGACGGACTCGCATAAAAAAATAGTTAAGAAGTTTTCTTGAAAAGCTCGGAAACACTATTTCTGCGCCAAAAAGTTTCTAGTGATGCTCAAACTTGTATTTTTATGCCGCCTTTTATATAAATACTGTTTGTTGACAATAGATCTTGCCCTCGACTTCAGCACTTTTGCCGGATAAAGTTTCAATTAAAAGAAGGTATCTTGATATCGAAATTTTCTAGTGGTTTTCCTATTGAATCGTGGTTTGCATTTTGCCAGAGCACAGGTGTGGTAAATCGGCGAGGCGTAAAATGCGTGCAAAGTGGTATAATGTATTTGGATGGTCACTGAATTTGTCAAAAGAAATAGATGTTTCTGGTGGATTTTCAAAATATTGACCTTGTTCGGTTGTGACACTTGACATTGTAGAGAGCAATTGGTGTTGTGAAACGGATTCAGAGTTATTGCACTTTACGGCAAATAATGCAAATAATGCTTGCTTTTTCCTGATCCACAGTACCTCGAGTTCCTTTCTTTCCACAATTTTCTTAACTCGGCGCAACCGGAGGGAAATAGAGTTGTGAACTAATCAAAACTCTTTTTTTCTGCAATATTTTACTGTTGCGATTTTCGCTAATGCCTGGTCAACTTTGTGGTTACGACTGTACTGTGTTCTAGTTCATTTAGACGGATGTTGCGAATTCGACGACCAGAGAATTACAAATGTCCTCACGCGTCCACAAGAACAAAGAGCCCCTTTAGTTTTTTATCAACGAAAATGAGGCACTTTATGCGAAGTAAAGGCTTGGAAGACTTGTGCTTGTGTGAAAGGATGGTCGGAAAGGTAACGAGAGGTGTCCAGAGAAAGACCTAGATAGTATGGAACCGTATCTTGATGGTGAAAACATCTTTATCGTCGTTTTTACATATTTTTAGGAAGTTGTAAAAATGAGGAATTGAGGAAGGGTATTGGGATTGTAGCTGTATCGGAATAGTTTAGAGAGGCAAGAATGAGATGGTACGGGCATCTAAAAAAGACAAAAAGATGAGCATCTGATCAAGAAAGCGTGGACGAGGTTAAGTAAGAGAAAAACGATCAAAAGGGAGACTGAGAAAGGATTACCGTGATGAAGTGAAAGAGACATTGGGAATATAGAAGTAGAGCCACATTGGACACTACAGGAAAAGGTAGAGGGAAAAGACTTGCTGCATCTGTGATGAAGGCCGACCTTTTGAATACTTTGGCCGTGATACAAAAGAGCTCTTGTTGAAAGATGGGGAGAAAATAATAATGTACGAACAGAATAATGAGGATTAGAAAGGTATATATATATATATATATATACTATTCTGTCTACCCATTGTAACATGTTTGTCCCCCATAGGGATAATTATTGAAATATGATACAGTTTGGTTATTATTATTATTATTATATATATATATATATATATATATATAATATATATATATATATATATCCAAAGCTAGGTTATTCAAAATGAGGACTTTGCCTCAAGGTGAAAGTAAACGGTTGGTCCACATATTTAAACTTGTTTTCAGTTTTTTTAATCACTCTCATTTGACAATCTTTTTACCACAGTGATAACATTTTTCGCTTGTCGAAAGAGAACCCAAAAATTGTTGACTTTTGGACCCACTCTATATTTGAGTGATGCAGCTGGTTCTAAAGCATAGGGTCTACTACTAATGCTTTGCAATTATTTGGATTTCGTTTTGAACCATTACATTTTTTGCAAATAAAATCATGTTTATTTTTGCAGATAGCTATTTCTCTTGCACTCGACGGGACCAAGATCCCATAACAGGAAAATCTTAAATCAAGTTTGTTTTTGTCGATGGTAAAAAAACAAAGAGACGAACAAAGAAGTCTGCCATATTTTCTCACTGGCTATCTAAAACAGTTAAAGACTATATACAAATTTGATCAACCTTAAAGATGCCCAAGCCAAGTATTTGGCTTCACACTGGTACTTAAAATCATAAGCAGTCATACTTTAACTTATACTATTTTTATTTCAGTTTTAATCTTTCAATTATCCAGGAAGCTCGGAGAGGATTAACAAATCATCCAGATTTGTTTCTAAAGTCTGGGGTTAAATCTAGTGAAAAGATTTTCCTTTCAGATGAGACACATAAGTGCAAGGAAGCATTGTCTAGAATTAACAATAAATGCTACAAGCTTAGGTATGATCTAAACAAATATCTGTCCTTTTTTTATGTGATTACGTTTTTAGCATATTCAAAACATTTTCGTATGTCAAAGACTGCGGTTAGCAAACAGAACCGAAATTAAAACAAGTTAAAGAAGATCGTTAAGGTAAATTTAGGTCGAATTCAGCAAGACGTATCGATAATCTTTCTAGTTACAAACTTGCGTAAACTGAGATGCTTGCTTTTTCTTACAGATAGGACTTGAGCATTTCTTCAAAAGTTTGTAAAATGGAAGAGGACTTACAAAATTTGAGACCTAATATGCTCAATTTCTAAAACACGCACCAAAAGCAGAACGATGTGAAATAGCTCTTAAGGCAAATCTCACTGATCTTACACACTCATTTTGTCCTCCGTTGAAATTTAAATCTTTCATGTGCCTTGGGAACATAGAAAAGCAGTCTGAAACCTACTCTGTAATACAGACCTTATTATTAGTAGGTTGGGAAAGAAACCGGTGTGGCAATATTAGACAAAAAATGAGTATGTAACCAAACTGAATGAAATCATCAATAAAATGACAAAATTTAAGTGTCTTGGTATAATCGAGTTTAAAAAAATCGGCACTGCTGAGAGTGAAAGAAAATTTAAAACTTCCTTTTAAAACTAAAAAATGAAAGCAAACCTAGCCGAAGGCCCGTGAAAAAATTAGACCATCTTGATGTCTGCTCCAAGATAGAAAATGCAAGGGAGTGCGAAATAGAAGCTGGAGAAGGAGCTCTAATTAAAAACAAAATAAACTGTTTAGAAATTTTAGTGAAAAGCCAGTAACTGCTCTTGAAAAAAAGGGAAATGCAATTACCGTTTATTTAAAGGAAGGAATTCAGTATCAACACGTTTGAAAAAGGTAGTTTCAAAATGACCCATCTGAAAGTCCTATGATAAACAATAAACATTGCATTCAAAAGTATTGGAACATTCAACCTCGTGTGTATTGACTTTGTGCTGTTTTGTGCTGGTGCTTAATTTCATCGTTCTGTAATTCAATTCACTTGCAACATTTGACACCTTGCTCGACACATCCCTGTGTTGTTTGGTATATTGCACGAGACGATAGGAATATAAACTGTTCTTAGGTTTATGAAATGTTCTTATTTCTACTTTACCTACGAGTTACAAGTTCCTTTAAGGACAAGGAAGGGATTTCATAAAACGCAAATAAGAGGAAATGTGTCAATTGGTCTTTGTCCTCGAAGCAAAAATATTTTCGTACTGTCCTCTTGGTCACAATTCAATTTCCAGAAGACTACATTTTCGGAAAAAATCAACGTAGGAACAACCAATCTGCTTGGGCTTGTACCTGCACTCTTTAGTCTTTTTCCTTGAAATTGACGGTGAAACAGATTGTGTAGTTCAAAGGCTCCATCGACCACTCAAGTACTAGTCCCAGATCATTCATGGTTTCCACCCCACTTTTGATTTCTCTTCCAATAAAGAAAAGTACTGACGATGAAACTTGACGATGGTTCAACATCATTTGTTAGAGTATTTGCCGCTGTAGTTGTTGCAGTTTGCGAAAGCGAGCAGCCGTCGAGCAGCTTTTGCACGTTTTTTATCCGTCATCACTTTATGAACAGTGAGCACTATGAAACTGTTCTGTTGTTTTCCAGACTTCAGATAAGGGGTATCATTTCATAAATACAAGGTAACATTAAAGAAAAGCAAGGTACAGTTTTACACAAAAAAGTGTTTCCGTACATTTGTCGGTAAGGGGGTACTCCATATTCTTACTGTACCAACGTTCAGTGCGCACGAGCTCTAATCCGGGAATATTATTTTTTCATTCTTTTAGACACGTTAGAATTAAAACGGGTTTGAAAATAGAACTGCACAACAAAAACTCTCTGACACTATATTTTGATCTTAAATCCCCAATTTCATGAACTGAAAAGCAATTCAAAATTGCGTACCTAAAATATCATTACTTACTTACTTGACAGCATCCTCCACCATCTCTCTCTGTCTTTGGCTATGTTCCTAATGTCGTTCCATGTTTGCCATCCCAGGTCATTTCTTTCTGCTTTCGCACTCCTCCGCCATGTTGTTCGCGGGTGTCCTCTCTTTCTTTTTCCCTCTGGTGTCCAACTTAAGGCTACTCTACAGCTATCATTTTGTGGTCTTCTCAGAGTATATCCAAGCTCTTCCACTGGATTGGTCTTCGTCCTAAGGTAGAGCTCGTTGTTTGTGATTTTTGTGGGCCAGAAGATACCGAGAATCCCTTTCAGATATTTTCTCTGAAATATTTCCAATCTGGTGATATCATTTCCATTTAATTTCCACATCTCTCCTCCATAGAGTAGCACGGACATTACGTTGCTGTTATACACTCAAATCTTGGTCTTTTAGTGAGTTAAGCATGGCAAACGCATTTCTTGCTAGACTCGGCCTATGTGTGATATCTTCAGTGGATCCTCCTGTTTTGTTTATTATGGCACCGAGGTATGTAAAGCATATTTACATAGCTTTTCAGTTTTTTCCTGCATATTGCTGGATAGGAGGGCGATATCGTCTGCATAGTCTAAGTCTTCAAGCTATGTGGTAAACTTCCATCTTATTTCTGTTTTCTTTGCCGTTGTTGCTTTCCTTTATGATCCAATCTATAGTAATAATGAAGAGAAGCCTGGAAGCCTGACATCACACAGCCTTATCGAACTCCAGTGTTTACAGAGAAGCACTCTGATGTCTGCCCGTTGTTAATGACGCAACTACTACTTCCTGTGTACATTTCCTTTATGATCTCTATGAAGAGATCTGGAACTCCATAAAACTTCAGAATCTTGCAGAGTTGCTCTCTGTCGATGCTATCGAAAGATTTACGGAAGTCAATAGAGTTAATGTACAGTGATGCTTGCCACTCAACGTACTGTTCGACAATATTTCGAAGTATGAAAATCTGCTCAGCTGTCTCGTATCCTTTTCTATATGATGTCTGCTCATTTCTCAGTTTTTTTTCTGCTTCTTTCCTGATTCTTTCTAAGAAAACCTCTGCAGAAGACTTTCCCAGGTATGGAGAGCAGGGATATTCCTCTACTATTGTCGCATTTAGTAAGGTCACCTTTCTTTGGTACTTTAGCTATCACTGATTTCTTCCAGTAACTTGGCATATTGATGTTCTCTGTCACTTTCTCGAACATGTGTACTAATCTCTTGCATGTGATATTGCTTCCAGCGTTTAACATTTCTCCGCTGATGTTATCTACTCCTGCTGCTTTATTGCTCTTCAACTTTTTTACTGCTATCTTCACTTCCTCTTTTGTGAAGGGGCCTGAGTTGATTTCTTCGATGGTTTCAACATTACCGATCTCAAACTCATCTTCCTCCACATTTTTGTCACATTGATTCTCAACATTTAATACTTCTTCGAAGTGTTCTTTCCATCTTTGAAGTATCTGACTATCTTCAATGAGTGGCTTACCAGTTTTGTCTCTCATACCAGTTGCTGATTGCTTTCTTTTGTTCCACAATGACTTCGTAATCCTGCACAGAGTTCCCATGTCATTGTTTTTTGCTGCATGCTCCGCTTTTTAAGCGAGTCCATTTATCATATTACGTTTATCTTCTCTGACCTTTGTCTTTACACTCTTGTCCATCTCACTATACTTATGTTTTTTGATAGCACGAATTCTCTCTGATCTTGCACAGTTTATCTCATTTTTCACTTTATTCCTTTCGTCTATAGCTTTCCAAGTTTCACTGCTTATCCACTCTTTATGCTCCTTCCTTTTNGTAGTTGTTCATAGAAATCATCCTTCTCCTCTTCATCTGCATAATTTGTAGAGCTGTAGATCTGAATAATGGTGGCCTTTACATATTTTGAGTTGAATCTAGCACTAATGATCCTTTCATTTACTGGATTCCACTTGATTGGGCATTTCCTAGTTTCAGGGCTCAACATGATTCCTACACCTCTATGATGCTGTTCATCTGACCCACAATATAGTACAGACTCTCCAGTGTTGACCTTCACTTCTCCGAAACCAGTCCATCTTGCTTCGCTTATGCCTAATATCTGTAGATGGTATTTCCTCATTTCCCTTGCTATTATTATGGATGTCTTTGTGCTTAAAGAATGTGTTGCCAATTCTGAGATAATTGGCATTGCGGAACTCTATTATTCTTCCTCATTATTGTTTGTGCATTGGGCTGATCCATGTGGACCTACTACGCTTGAAAATCTTTCACGGTTAGGTCCAATCTTTGCATTCCAATCTCCCATTATGATCTTAAGGTCATGGCTCGGGATGTTGTCTAAGGTTTCTTGAAGATGTTCATAAAAGTCATCCTTTGTCTCCTCCTCCGCTGCTTCTGTTGGTGCATAAACTTGTACTACTGTTATCTTCACTTGTCGGCTCTCCAATCTTGCGGTAACAATCCTATTTGACACAGTTTCCCACCCTACAAGTGAAAAATAATAAAGCACCAGGAATTAATTAATGGTATATATGGAGAGTTCCCTAAAAATGGGTGGGCCAGCAGTGCTGGAAGAGCTAGTAAAGTTATTCAATGAGATTTGGAAAGAAGAAACAGTTCCAGTAGAGTGGAATAGGGGAATCATAGTAAAACTACTCAAGAAGGGGGACCTATCAGACTGTAACAACTGGAGAGGCATTACCTTGCTTTCAATTACAGGGAAAGTATTCAGTCGAATTTTACTCAAACGCTTATTAACTGCTGCAGACAGTAGACTAAGAGAAGAACAGGCAGGGTTCAGGGAAGGGAGGTCCTGCAGCGAACAAATTTTCATTCTGAGAAATCTGATTGAACAGAGCTTGTTATAAATTTCATTGATTTTCGAAAAGTTTCGATAGCTTGCACAGACAGTCCATCTGAAAAGTGTTGAAATTATATGGAATTCCAGAAAAAGCCATCAACATCATCAAGTCCATGTACGATCACCCAACATGTGCAGTCCGGACAGCATCAGGCACAACAAAAGTATTTGAGTTAATTTCTGGAGTGAGGCAAGGGTGTATACTCTCACCATTCTTGTTCATACTATGTATTGACTTTGTGATGAAAAACGCCATGGCAAATGACACCTTCGGAGTAGCCTGGGTAGAGGGCACCACCGTCAATGACCTTGACTTTGCAGATGACATTGCATTAATAGCCAAGGCTAATGAGAGATGCCAAGAAATGACAAAAAGTAATAACAATAAGAATAAGTGTTAAGGTCGGATTCAAAATCAATGAAGGCAAGAGCAAGGTTATGAACATTCCTGATACTGCTGCACCACCCATCACTGTCAGAGGGAACCCCTTTGATTTTGTGGACAAGTTCACCTGTCTAGGGAGTGTGGTCACCAGCTCTGGTGAGGTTGACACAGACATCAATAACAGATTGGGAAGAGCAGGCGCCACATTCCGTTCCATGACAAAAATTTGGAGGTCAAAGCAGATAAGCTTGAAGATAAAATTGGAACTGTACACAGCTATAATTATCTCCACAGCCCTATGTGCTAGTGAAACATGTAAGAGGACCAAGAAGATACAGCAGAAATTGAATGCATTCCATCAGCGTAACTTGAGAAGAATTTTAGGGGTTTCGTGAAGAGAAAGAATTACAAATGAAGAAATCTTGAGGCGGACTGGTCAAAAGGAGTTACACAAGATAGTTGAAAAGAGAAGGTGGAGATTGGCTGGTCATGCGCTACGGCTGCCAGCTGGACGATTAGCACAACAGGCTCTGAATTGGAACCCAAGTGGAAGAAAGCGCAAGAGGGGCAGGCCGGTAACAACTTGGCAAGCCACTTTCGAAAAGCGATCTGCGCGATAGGAAGATTTATATCCGAAACATTTGAGCTCTGGCCAAGGATTGAGTCCGCTGGCGCCGTCTTGCTGCCCAATGTCTCACTAGAGACAGGAGGACCTAAGGTCTAAGGTCTAAGGTCTTGCTATTATTGCAGTTTCCCCGGTGGCAAACATGGTTTTTACATTCCAACATCCTATATGGATGTATCTTTTTGGTGTTAGAAGTGATCCCATGCATGTCGTTCACAGGTTGGAGACTTCCCGTAGGCTTTCGCCCCCATCTGTCATATGCGTGCCTTCCCATCTGAGGTCATTATCTTCAGGGATTTCACACGACATGGTTCTGTGACCATAGGTAGTTTTGTTTGCTGTCCAAGTTTCCGTAATCGGTGGTTGTTTTACGAGAAGGGGTGATTGGCCCCTTGCTCAACCTTCCTTCTTTCCCATCCGGGCTTGGGACCGGCCATGGCAGAGTTAAAATATTATTAAAACACTTATTTAACATGTACTCTATATATCATAACCAATCCGTTATTAAGTGCTTGTAAAATGTTATACGCTAGTCATTATATTTCCTCTGATAAACAGCGCAGCGTTTGTTAAATTAATTAAAGCACGTTGTTGCTGCATTTATTATATTCGTTGTTGTTTTTTTTCAAATCAAGCACTATTTTAGTAAGTAATAAAAACTAAATTAGTCCTTTATGATTGACATCAATTAATGGTTAATTAATTAATGGTTAATTAATTAACCATTAATTAATTAGGGCTAATTGCGATTGATTGAATAAATCAGCAAGAATTTTGGTTTAGCACTTGACGATTTGGAAAACAAAGGCACTTAAATGCAAAATTAAATAGTATTACACTAAACCATACCAAGAGAATCCAGAAAGCCATCAGTTCTTGGTAATAAATATCGATCCTAATTAATAATTAAGAAAATCATCCCTTTTTTGCACATACACAACTGCGACTGGCCAAGGTGATGCACTACACTGAACCTGTGCTATCCAATACCAGTCAGATTGCAAAGGAAACTTGCTTGAGAGAATTGGGTTTTGGAGAAACCATTATAAGTAGTAGATACCTGCTTATTCCTAAAAGACATAGAAACTTTACTTAGCTGTCTAAATATGTCTTAATAAAGGCAAAGAACGGTTTCTTGTTTATTTCAAACTATCGTTAGTAGGCGGTTTTCCAATCTACTTCGAAAAGCAAATCACCATAACAGTTCCGCCTGCAATTTAGCTTACTAGTTGGCTTAAGGTTATTTTACAATTCACAAAAAAATATCCTAGGAACCCCTAATTTACGTGAGGTTATATACAAAATGAGTTGCAGCTATGTTATTAAAAGTTACTTCTTAATATTGTTGCATAAGATACCATATTCACTTGGCAACAGATCCACCTAGTACGTTATCAACAGACGAGCTGGACCTATTGAATTCCATCAACAGTGTTATTGATATTCAAATTTAAAGGTAACCAAATTGTTATTAATGATTCAACCCTCGGGTTTAATGAAAAGTAAGCAGACTTGGGTCGTTACCCGACCAAAGTAGGTCATTTGTTGGAGCTTTGGAGACATTGCAATTATATAATATTATATTTGTTTTGTGGTATACAAGGAGATAGAACTGATATCACTTTGTGTAGCCAGCTCTTTAAAAAATTGATGTATTATTTTATTGGTATCTCTTTTATCTCTTTCCAAATAGTAACATCGAATTTAAATACTATTTCCCCTATCTACTCAACAATCAGAGATACAAGTTATATCTTAGATATTTTTTGTGTAACTTTTTTTCCTGACTATTCATCGCAAAAGACGGAGCTTTGGGTTTTCTGTCTGTGGAAATGAACAGTAACCAAAGAATCTTGAGTTCAAATTTCCTTAGCACTCCATATGAATGTTACAAACCCCTTTTTATTTATAGGAACATTAAATACGCTTGATGAGCTCGTTATATTTCGAGAGAAGTGGAGCTAATGGAGTGTGTTTCAGCTTGAGATCTTTCTGAGCAAAACTGATCCTTTGTTAAAACCTTGTAATGAGTCAGAAAAAAAATTACCGGGTTGGACAGTAGTTAGGCAAGTGATTTTTGTAAGAACCTTCATTCATATTGCATGATAGCTATTTTCTCCTGACTTTCCAAATAGCATGGGAAAGTTTGTTGTTTAGACAAGTTGCGGTTTTTGTGGTGTTACCTGTAAAAATAGACTTGTTTTATATGGTCGTCAAATCAAATCTAGCTGTTTGTTTGCTGACAAAAACTATGCCCACTCTTAGCACCTCTGATAAAGAATGACATTTTACTGTGGCTTCTTTTTACATTGTAATTTGGTAAAAAAGTTTGAAGCCAAAAGAATAATACGTAAACTTGGAGCAAGGTTGATAGTTACTTGAAGCTACTTGTTCTGATTTGACACTTATCAAGATTTACAGAAATGAAATTGGAGGAATTGGAAACAACGCAAGTGTACGTTTCCATTCATTTTGAATTTGTGCAAAATATATAACGGTTTCAAGATTTTATTTTCACTACAGTTATTAGTTGAAATTTAATTTACCATGATAAATTATTTTAGGAACATGATGTGACATTTCTCATGTACTAATGGTTGAGTTCTTTGTGAGTACGTACATACTATAATTATATTTTGTAATTTCAATAAATTTGCAACTCTGTACCACAATAAGTTGATAAGCCTTTGTGATGAGACAGGAAAACTGTTCAAATTATGTCTAAGTCCCTCCAGATAGCTTATCGACACGAGTTACATTAATACCTTTATACTTATACGCACCAACGTTTTGATACCTTTAAACTAAATGGCATTAGAGTGACAACTAGGTGTACTGAAGAGACATCAAATTGCTAAAAAACAAAGTGGACTTAGAACTTGATAAGATGGCCCAAGAGCGAGAACTTCTTGCAATTGTCCGTTTCATATTCAGCTTCCCAGAGGCATAACCAGCCGACATTATTTAAATATTGGAAGCTGCAAATGGGAAATATATTTTCTTCCTTATCATGGAAGCCTTTGCTAAAAAAGGATCAAATCTAGTGCATCTTAGACGAGGCGCATCCAGATCTATTTCCCTTTTGCGCCTGCACAGTTTGGCTTATTGTTAAAAATGATTCCCTTTTCTTAAAACCTTGTGGATTTTGATGGTGTTATTTCCTTCTATAACATGCTTTTGGTCAAACTGTAGTGCCTTCCACCACGTATGAATTTCACAGAAGAGCGCAGATTCTATAGGAAGCCGGCATTCTCCACGAGACAGTTTGTTGTCTTTGTATCATATCTTTACAGGTGACTTTGGAGTCACCTTTAATGATTAAAAAGTAGTAAATATTCTGTTGTCAAAGCAATTTAAAACTATGAAAAGCAACAACTGTAGGACGGAAGACCATTGCCACCCACAACAATTTGTCGTGGCCCACGGACCATTTTAACACCTCAGACGAGGTACTTTAGAAAATCATGGATGATAATGGTCCGTCAATTCTCGTCCAAAAAGAAGGAAGAATTGATAGGTATGGTATCTGTAGAGGAAAGGGAAGAACTCACATTACCTTGAGAGATCTTCAAGTTCCTTAGCATTTTGTATTATCAAATAACTCACTTAATCCACACAAGGTCTTGCAGTAACCCTATGTGATAAAACTTTTATTAAATACCCCAATGTGACAAATTAATCGACGTAACAGCAGGATGCCTGTATGATTGAGCATGTTGTCCTATTGCCGAGGAACAACAGGAGGACAAGGAACTATGCATCTTGTGCATCACAAAAAGTATGAAATTTCACGTTTTCAAGGACAAGACAATCCTATGCATGGGCGTGGTAAGCTAAACAGGAGCTGCTGAAGAGAAACGAGGAAGAGGTAAATGAAAACAAATCCAATGACGGGGAACATCAATAGCAACAACAGCAACAAAAGTATCAACAATAAAACCTTAAAGCTTAATCTACTGAAAGGTCCCAAACACAATCTACAGAAAGCTCCAAACAACTCTTAACTATAAATGAAGATCCCCCTTTACCAACAGATAACAAATGCTTTTCTGACACTTCTTCATACTCCATATATCCTCCACCAACCCAACCAACCACCAAAATGGCTTAATTTTACCGATAAAAAGTCAAAAACAAAGGAAAAGGGAATAAGCAAAGAAGATAATTGACGAATTCCAAGTTTTGCTGAGGACGAAAATGGTGAAGAGCTCGTATTCAAAGATCTTTTTGGGAAAAGCCCACCTCATCCATCTACCAAAATTGCTAAGATCATTAAATTCCCTAAATGAAGTAAGTAGATAAGGGGTAGGAATCCTGAAAATTCTCTTCCTTAACTGTTATAGCATTACTGCTGGGAGATTTCAAATAGGAGATCATCGGATTTTCAGAGACAACAAGAAGAGGAGGGGAGCTGGAGCAGTTGCAAAGCTGACATATGATGCGCACAAATGGAGAAGAAAAATCCATGCTAGGTGTAGGTCTCCTAGTAAAAAAGAATATCAAAACAATATAGTGCAGTATGAAGGAGGAAATAGCAGAGTGCATCACTTACACTGAAAGTGTACAATAGGTACCTGCTAAAAGTGATACAAGTGTATGTATCAACATCCTGCAACGACGATGAAGAGCTTGAGGAGATGTACAAGGAAATTGGAAGAAATTGAAAAGAGCAAGACTTACTTCAAAATTATCATAGGTGACTTAAATGCAAAGGTTGGGCCAGATAATCAAAGTAATGGAACAACGGTTGGACATTTTTCCTTGTAAAAGGGAAGGAGAGAGGATGAAGGCTTGTGAAGTTTACTACATCAAAGAACGTAAGGATTGCAAACACATACTACAAGAAAAGAAAGGGCAAAACATGGACGTAGAAAAGGGCAGATGGAACAACAAAGAACTAAGCTGGTTATTTTCTGGTAAAGAAGAATGTTGTCAAGAATGTTGCTGTATTCCAGAGAGTTAATGTCGGCAGCGAACACAGAATGGTCAGAGGAACCGTTAGGCTGATAAGATAAGGTAAGCAAGATGGTAAAATCAAGAGAACCAAAAGTCAATATTGAGGCCCTAGGATAGTAAAAAAACAATTTAGTGTTGCAAAAATGCTTTGAAATGCCGCCAAATAAGGACGTGCACGAAATGAGTATTACCATTACAGAGGCCTGCAAAAGCTGTGCATTGGAAACAGCTGGGAAGAATGCAAGGAGAATAGATAAGAATCTGTAATCAAAGACCAACAAAGTCCTGAACGAAAAGACAGAGTACAGAGAATTGAGTAAGAACATCAGAAATAAAATAAGAAAGGATCTGAGAGAACACAACACCATGAAAGTAAAGAAAGTGAATAAAAGTGAAGAAGGCCTTAAGAAAGACAACAGCAAAGAAGGCTGCAACATTGTGATACCATCACTTAAAGAACGTGACGGAACCATTATCACAATCAGAGGGAGAATCCATGAGAGGTGTACAGAATATTAAGAAGCACATTATGCCGACACACCATGTGACAGTACGCAAGTAGAAAAGAAAGTACCAACTATCTTAGACTACTAGTAAACGACCAAGTTTTGATGGAAATGCTAAAGGCAGAAAGAGAAATCCTTTGGAAAAAGTAAAAGAATAGTACAAAAAAATATATATATAAAAAAGAAAACAAACACCATTGATGGAGAACAACTGGAAGACATAGAGAAATATAAATATTTGGAAAGACAGTTAACACCAGGGAATAAAATAGCCAAAAAATCCATGACAGAAAAATAGCAGTCTGGAAAAGGTTTGGACAGTACAGCACCTTCTTAAGAGAGACGAAAACATGTGCTTGAAAAAGGAGATCATGGACACTGTCACAGTACCAGCAAAATATCAGCAAAAAATGCTTGCTGTGGTACGGAGGAGAATAAAAATAAACAATGCTCGGTGTCATGAAGGCAGACAAGATCAGGAATGAATATCTAAAAGCAAGAACAGAAGTAAAGGACATCAAAGGAAGAACGGAAAAAGCAAAAGACAAGCAGGCAGGACATGTGGCCAGAATGAGCACCAACAGGTGAGCTAGAAAATATCAGAATGGGCCTCGGTGGAGGGAAAGAAAGCAAAAGGAAGACAAAAGCGCCTATGCAGAGATGACGTTGAGCAAAAGGTTGACAGAAGAGGATATAGATGGCACAGTATCGTCGAGTGTGGAAGAAGTCTGCAGAGGCCACCGGCCGGCAATGGTATGACAAGCTGAGAGAAAGGAAGAAGAAAGTAATGTCCAACACATATTAGGCCAGTCACTTTTTCTTCTTCTTCACAATCCGTAGCCATTGAGCCGTAGGTGCACTTTTCTGCTTTTAACAATGCATCCCCATGTTTTTCGATCACCTGGTCTCCTTGTAGCCTGTTCAATTGACAGTTGTATCCATTCATGAATGTTATATAGTCATGTTTTTCTTGGTCTTCCTTGGCCTCTCTTTCCGGGTACCCTGCCATTCATTATGGTATTTGCTAGGTTTAGGGGGCTGTTGTGACGGGTGACGTGTCCAAACCACTGTATTTTTTCTCTCTTTATTATTAAAAGCAAAGTTTCCTTGTTGCCAAATTACTGACAGATTTCATCCTTTACACTCTCGTTTGTTCTGTGTGCAGTGAATGGAATGCGTAAAATCTTTCGATAGCATTTCATTTCGAAAGAATTGATTGTTTTCTCTGACTCTGCATTCAGTGTCCATGATTCATGTAGCTGTAGTTCATTGCGGCTAATATAATTGTCTTCAAGAACCTGATTTTTGTTTTGGTTGTGATGCCACTATTCTTCCATATCGTGTCTAGCTGGACTAATGCAGTAGTTGCTATTGCAATGCGACTTTTGATCACAGTTAATGATTGTGGGTTGTAACTAATTTGGCTCCCTAAGTACTTAAAACAGTTTACTTGTTCACGTTCCTGGTTTGAAACTAATTTTCATTTAAATCTAGTTCTTCCTTGGCTGTTACCATCACCTTGTTTTTTCCGAACTTATTTCCAAGCCATACTTTCTGGCAGTTCTGTTGATCCTTTCTGTGAGTTCTCGTAATTCCTCTTCACTTTACGCAATCAAACCAATGTCATCAACAAAGCGCAAGTTTGAAACTATTCGTCCGTTGGCCCTAGCACCTCCCTCTAAACTCTCCAGTGCTTCTGTTATAATAAACTCCAAGAAGAGATTGAACAAGTACGGAGACAAATCACAGCCTTGTCTGACGGCTACTTTCGAGGTGAACCCTTTACTTGATTTTCCTCCAAGGAATATTGGACTCTGGGCATGTTCGTAGAACGACGTATTGAACGGATAATGGTTTTGCTAATATTGTATTTCTCCATAATTATCCAGAAAGCTCCAGAGAGGAACTCTGTCGAAAGCCTTTTTTAAATCAATAAAATTATGGTATAAAGGTTTCTGGTGTTCTAGGTATTTCTCCGCGAGAATCCTAAGATTGCAAATTTGCTCAGTAGTGCTGCGACCCTCTTGAGATTCAGCTTGCATATCATCCAGCGGCCACTCAATCGTTGGTTTCATTCGATTAAGTAGGACATACAGTAAGAGTTTACTCACGTGACTAAGTAGACTAATCGTCCTCTTGTTCTCGCATTTCCGTGTGTTATCTTTCTTTGGGAGTGGAATGATAATTGATTCCGTCCATTTTGTAGGCCATCTGCCAGTTGCTAGTGTCGTATTGCAGATCTTCAATAGCATATCAGTAATTTTTTCGCCTTCGTTTTTCACTAGCTCTGCCGGAATGCCGGTCTGTTCCGGGTGCCTTGTTGCCTTTAAGTTTCTTCATGGCTTTTTTTAATTTCACTTCAGAGTATCTGTGGTTCTTCAAATTCTGGTGGTTGCAGATTTCGGACGATTTCATCAAGACATTCATCTGCTGTATAAGCCTGATGATTGTAAAGCTCTTCGCAGCACTGCCTCCATCTTTCAGATACCTCTTCCAGCGTTGTTAGGAGTTTTCCTTATTTGTCTTTTACCACTGAGTATTTAGGTTTCCATTCTGATATGAGTAGTTTTACTGTATTATATGCGGCTTTCATTTTGTTATGTTGATAGCAATCCTCAGTGCTAGAGCACCGTTGATTTATCCATGCTTCTTTTGCCGATTGAATTTCGCTATTTAATTTGTTGTTTGACTTACGGTATTTCTCTGCAGCCTCCTCATTTTCAAAACAGTGTCTTTCAGCTCTCGCCTCTTGTCACATTTATCAAGTACTTTCATCTGTGATCCAAGGTTTTTTGATGTTTCGTTTCTTACCAAGATATTTGATCGCAGCTTCATTAATTGACTGTTCAAATTAGAAGGCAAGGTCCTCTGGAGATGTTTCTTGGAGGAGTAGGAGGGGTGCAAATCTCCCCCTATAGTTGCTTGAAAAACTTTCAACACCCGTGGGCATTTCAATTTTTCTACATCATACTTTATACGAGTCATTTGATCTTTCTTTGAAACTTGAAGTTTTAGCTTCATTGTCATCAGAAGTTCATGATGGCTCTTTATGTTTGCGCCAGGAAAGACATGCGTTTTAGCACCATTGATGCTTGTTTGACATCTTTTTTTGTATCAATATAAAATCAAGCCGGTGTTGTGTGATTCCACGTGGGGTATGCCATGTGATTAGTTTTGATTTTTTATGCCGAAAAAGAGTGTTTGCAACCACTAGCTTATGTTCTTTGGCAAACTCAATTAATCAAGTTCCCCTATCGTTGGTGTTCTCCAAGCCAAATTTTCCAACAACGCCTTGCCAACTTTCGTAGGCATCTCTACCAACTTTTGCATTCCAGTCACCTTGGATGATCAAAATGTCTTTCCTGTTGATACTTTGAACTGTCTCATTCAATTTTCGGTAGAAGGGTTCTTATAGTTATCATCGTAGTCACAGCGTAAATGTGTATGATAGAGTTTGAGTGACTGCGCTTTGATACGAATTGTTATATTTCGGTATTAGATTGTTGTACATTCTAAAATTGATCGGGTTTTTTTATTGTTGTATTTCGGTATGAGATTGTTGTACACTCTAAAATTGATCAGGTCATGTTCTTGTTAACAACAAACCAACTCCTCTCTCATGTAAACCTTATTCGCCACTGAACCATACTTTATGCCTTTTATCAGTTGTAAATTCACCACAACCAGTGCATCTGGTTTCAGCAAGTCCAATGATGTTCCATTTATATTGCTCTAGTTCATGTTCAACTCTTTTACTTTCCCTGTTTTATACGGACATTCCAATTTCCTACTATGAACTCTGTTTTGCATATCTTATTCTTTTCGTTGTGGTTATTCCCAGTAGCATATTTTGACCCCCTCTCCGCCACTGAGCAACAATGGAGGACGCGGTCGTTTTTTGGGCGGGCCTCGACCAATCCGGTTTCCATAGGCGAAAGAACCAGGTGGTGCCCGTCTTCTCTCCAGGTATGGATGGCCGTTGGCCCTCAGTTGGGCTCATCCACTCTTTTACAGGTCTTGTTTTTAGTCCTGCGGGGTGTCCACACCCCCTCCTCATTAATTATACTTGATGGGATTGCAGGTTTAGTCACAAACGACCCGACTGTTTTCTGTCAGGTTTGCAACCCTTAGCCTTCACTCCTACCAAAGAACTAATCCACAAGGCAGTGGGGGACATCTATACACAGAAAAACAGGTACTACCACTCCTGTCCAGAGCAGACCTGGGAGTAATGACAACTAAGGTGTGACTCCACACTCCACAAAGCTTCAGTACTCCCGAACGTTTAAAGTCATACCCATGACTATCACTTTCAGTCACATTACCCCGTCATTGTTCTGAGACTTGGCATTTGGGTTTCGGCCTTTATGCCGGTATCAATTTTCCAATGCCCACAACGCCTGTTGATTTAGTGATGTTATCTGATTTGCTTTGCTTGTGCTTGGTTATTTAAGTTGTTTTCGTCAAGACTCTCTCTCTTTCTTTGTGTCTGTCAAGGGTTCAGGGATAAAAATTTATTGTAATGTATTTGTACGTAGTGATTTCAATCCTTATCATAGAATATAAAAAGGTCAGTGATGAGAGTAAAGAGACTATCATAAAACTCATAGTACCAGAAAAACATTTCGGCCATCATCCAATACATAAAAAACTTTACAATATTAGGTTAAACCTGAGAGAGCTTTTGAGAAAAATTCACCCAGATGTCTTTGACTTAAAAACACAACATGATCCACAACGATGGCATTGACTAATTTGCTATTATATGCACAATGTTTTCCAGCCTCAGTTTAAAGTAGGTGTAGAGTTGGGACGGTAATTAAGGATAACATTTGCTATTAGACTGTATGTTACTAGTATTTGGATTTATTTTTCGGTCATATATAAAATGTGTTGCATGTAATATTTTTGTTTTCGGTACTGAATTGTATTGCTGTGTTATGTTCAAAAATTACTCTTTAATGGCACTGCATTTAAAAATTTTAAAAAACAAACAAGTGGAGTTAAAATACCAAGCAATAAAAAAAACACAGCTAAAAATGTCTAAAGCGTTTTTAAGCATTGTGATAAAATGTTGATAAACTCGTGTGTTGATTAAAATAATCGATAGAACTTTTGTTTACTGCGAAAGTCTGTAACACTACATTATTAGGACATTGGAACGGTTTAGGATTAGGACAGTGGAACGGTTAACTTCTATTGAGTAAAGGAAAGGGGCTGGAAATGAAGATGTGATGGTCTGTTAAAAATTAGATTATTTAGTAGTCTCTACACTGACAAGTACACTGACAAGAAGCTAAGGTGGACTTACTTTACTTTCAGGTGCCATGCTCCTGCAGAACGTCGGCGGTCACGCTCCTCCACAGAACTTGATCCTTTGCCATTCGCATTAGCTCCAGCTCGCATTTCCCCATCCACGTTGATATGCTTCTCATGAATGTCAACCTTCTTTGGCCTCTGCCCCTGCCCCTGTTACCACATATTCGACCCGTAAGGGCCAGCTCTTCTATGTCTTCTTTGCGTTTGGCGTGTCCTAAGAAAGAGATCTGTCTTTTCCTGATGTTATTCAGAAACATCCTTGTGTAGGCCGCTCTTCTAAGTACTTCCTCGTTGGTGATGTGATCGGTCCATGATATTCTTAGCATTCTCCTAAGGAACCACATCTCTGCCGCGTCTGTTCACTTCTTTGTTATTGGACTTACTGTCCAGCTCTCGCAACCGAATGTTAGCACTGGGAAGATGTAATACCGTTAAACTCTCATTTTTGTGTCTATTGAGACGTTTCTACATTTGAGGATAGTGGACATACGTTCAAAAGTGCTCTTTGCCCATGCAATTCTTCTCCAAATTTCGATATCGCTCCTGCCATCTGAACTACGAATGCTTCCGAGGTAATGAAATTCAATCACTTGCTTTATTTTCTCGCCATCAACCCGCAGGTCGCACCGCACTTGCGTGTTTTTCTTGCCGACCGTCATGCAAAAGGTCTGGCGCCAATTTATGTTGAATTCTTTCCTTGCGCTTTCCTCGCATACAAGATTTAGAATTTGTTGGAGTTGTTCCTCGGAATCTGCGATCAGTGTAGTGTCATCGGCATACCTGATATTGCTAACCTTTTGCTGTCCAACACTAAAACCCAAATCTCCATCTATGTTCCTGATGATGTATTTGCTTTATAAATTAAAAAGGTCCGGGGATAGAACACATCCTTGACGAACCCCTCTTCTAATGATTGAGTATTGGTCGACTTCATTTTGTACTTTTACTCCAGTTGTTTGTTCCCAATAAAGGTTCCTCAGCACTCTCAGCTCTTTCCCATCTATATCCAAGCCTTAAAGCATATCTAAAAGAGTCTCATATTTCACCTTACCAAAAGCTTTGCTATAGTCAATAAAACAAAGATAAATATATTGTTGCATTTTCTATAGCTCTTTCTGATAGCATGCGCATGATGAAAATTGCCTTGCGTGTCCCTGCATCTTTGACAAAACCGAATTGGTGGTTGAAAATTTCATTATGCTGATAGTTCTACGAAGTTCGCATTCCGTTGCTCCTGGCCTCTTGGGTAGTGCTATAAAAATATCAGGTGGAATCTCTTCGCTGTCGTAAATATCATTGAGCAACTATGTTGTTTTCTTGATATCGAGGTCATCGAGTGCCTCAATCATCTCTATACAAATGTTATCTGGCCCAATAGATTTGTTTCTCTTCATTTTCTTCATTGGAGCTCTAACGTCCTTTTCTAGGATTTTTGGTCCTTCAATAGGCTTCCTGATGACAGGCTTTTCTCCTCGCTGGCCCATCTCGCAACAATTTCGTTTCGTTCCATCAGCATGGACCCGTCTCTCGCCTTAATGCAGCCAGTAGCGGAGCAGGGACCGTTACCAACGAGGGTGTTGATCTTTTTGTGAATGTTTGGGGGATTGGACGCCTTCTCTCTCTCGATTTCGGCACATTTGTCATTGATCCACGCTTTCTTGGCTTCTCTACAACTTTGCTTAATCTCTCGATCCAATTCCCTATATTGATCTGAGTCGCGAATGAGCTTTTGTCTCTCTTTCATCATCGTGAGTGTTTCCGGTTTCATCCAGGCCTTCTTTCGTTCCCTCTTCTAAGGTGACAAAATGGCTTCGCATGTATTCACAAGAGCATCCTTTATCTTTTCCCATTTACTGCTGTTATCGTTCTCAAGGGCGTCGAAGCAATTCTGTACCTCCACAGCGTACCGGGCTTTCACCTCACCGCTCTCCCTTAGCAGGTTCCACTGCAGCTTTGTAGTTGGTACGGTGAGACTCAATCTGCGAAGTCGAACCTTGACGACGCATACTACTGGGTTATGATCGCTACCACAGTCTGCGCCTGGATATGCCTTGGCGTTTCGAAAGCGACTGTTGATTGTAATGTTATCTATTTGATTGCGGGTTCTGTCTGCTGGGTCTTTCCATGTTCATAAACGACGCTTATGATTTTGGAATCATGTGTTCATGATAACCTGGTTGTTGGCTTCGCACCATCTCGCCCACTGTTTCCCTCGTTCGTTGGTCTCTCCTAGTCCGTGTGGATCCACCACGTGTCCAAAGGCAACATTTTCCACCTTTGCATTCAGATCTCCCATGACTATGACGATGTCTTGCGATTTGCAGTGCCTTTTCACCTCGTCTAGCTGCTCATAGAATTGTTTTATTTCTGCTTCCCTACTTGCTGCTGTTGGAGCGTAAACTTGCATTAGGCTAATGTCAAACCGTCTACCTTACAAGTTCACAAGCAAAACTCTTTCTGATAGTGTCCAGTAACCTAGCAGACTTCTGCTCAATTCCTTGTCAAGGATTACTCCAACTCCTTTTATGTGGGCGGAGCTGCCAGAATATATGATTTTATACCCATCTAGATCTAACTTTCCGGAGTCAGGCCACATCGCCTCACACAAACCAAGTACATTTATTTCCAACCTTTCTATTTCTTGTTTGACATTTGCAAGTTTTCCGGCTTGGTACAGTGTACGGACGTTCTAAGTTCCTACTTTTATGGTGTTTCTGATCTGGACAGTAACTGGCTGACCCATCCCATTAACGCTGTTGGCGTTAGACATTGTTCTGTGCATTTGCATGATTTTTTTTGGCAGGTTCCAGTGGTGGTTTGCCATTGCCTTCCACTGGTGGATGGCCACTAATCAAGTGTCTCATAAGTGCCCTCAGCATACCACGATGTGCGTGCAGGTTATGCCTTTGTGCCGTTGGTCTATGAAGGACTCATATGCCTACTCTGCCACTCCCTGTCTTCCTGCGCTTATTCGCGAATTGCACATACTACAAGCAACAGTTGCTAGATACCCACATGTCGTTTAGCCCGCCAGGTGAAGCGGTTTACCGGGGTGTGGCCGCTGCCGCGCACAAGCAGCTACGTGGAGCCAGACATTAGAGTTGGATATTTTTAGGAGACCAGTGGGTCCATCCACCCGAAGGTCAGCTGATGGTTGCCACTGGGTGGTACTCCGTCCGACACCCCATACACCCCCCAGGGTTGAGTAACACATAGAAGAGCCTTTTCAATTTAGTGCCATTTGCCGTACGCTCAATGATCATTTGGTCATGAGAGAATTTCTCCTTCTCGATGTAAAGTGTGACGTTTCTGGTTGTTTTAAAACTCTTTAGTTGAACTAGAGACCTTGATTTTCAAAATTCGTCATTCAACGCAAACCATGGTGAAGTCGGAGGGAGTATATATAAAACATAGCGTAAATATGTAATAGAGTTTCACGCATTTTTACTTTGAATGTGAGGTCTAAATTAAGTTGATTTAATGACCATTTTATGGGATACATTTATTTTAATAATTGTAGGCTTTTTACACAATAAGTACGTATTGCTGAAAGAAATCTTCCACCTGATCCAAGGCGACTCTTTAAACGGCTCACACAGCAACGCCAATTCTGAGGCTAATGTCATCTTTTTATTCTTCTTTGACGATATCAAAGTCAGAAAATGAATGGTAATCGTAACCTTGGGGTGGATTACCTCCGAAACCGCATTGAAAACATAGAGCAACATATGTGAGTCTTACTAACAGCTGAAATAGTCTACAATCAATATGACTTACGAGCAGCCTATTTTACGTGAGGACATCAGAGCTGCTGATTGCTGGGACAGCGACGAAAATCAAAACAAGAGGTGTTGTTGGGGAAAAGGCTTTGAAAATTCAACTAGCAATCTCCTCAATCCTTTCTTTCTTTAATCATGACTGGTATGAAAACACCAAAGTTCCTAATCACACATTAGGCGGTTTTTTCTTTTCATGATATGACTTTTTTTGTTTTGAGCCACACATAGCTACACATAATTTGAGCCAGGCATACCCTTTACAATAGAGAACAATGTACTGCACGTTCCGACATTGCAGGCTTCGAAAGGTCAGCAGCAGGAAAAAGTTCAAAGGCTTTCAAACCTTTGGTTATTTTCAAAATTTGTCCCACCCTGACCCACTTTTAGAAAATTTAACAAACCCATCTCCCCATGTTTTATTTGAAACGAAAAGTAATATTTTAAATTTCTTCCGATTTTGACATTCAAAACGGATCAGATTGCTCTAAAAGTGAGATGATCTCTTCCGGGATTCCGCTGCAGGAAGTATTTGAAAGTCGAGAAATCGATTTGGACAAGAAAACGGCGAGTCACAGGAACACAACTTTAAATGTGAGTTTTGAAGATGAGATGTACTAAAATTGTTACTGGAGTATGAGGGAAATTATCTTAATTGGATACTTTTTGTTAGCTGCAGTGACAGGAGCTCAGTGTGAAAGGTAAGTTAACCTGGTCTTGGTAAACTACAGGTATTTTGGCATGTAATTTGTTATTGTCAAAACAGAAAAACCAACGTTTGAACAACACACATTTCATAATCAATATTCTGTGACCTCGAGCATTATACGTACCTCATATCAATGCAAGTCAGTAAAGCAGTTTCCAATATTCCAGGTGCGTTTTTTAAGTTTGTTAACATTAAACCGAGAGGAATGTAGTTTGAATGCGAATGCATGTAACACACTTGGACCTGCCTTGGGTGAAATTAAGGATCCAGAGCCTCGTTCAAATCGAAGAAAGGACACTAAATGTGATAACAACTTGACAGATAACGTAGAGGTAAAATCTCGAGTAGATTATCTTCTGTGTGTCGTAAGATTCGATAATGCATGACTTTTGTACAATTTAACCGTAAAATATATTCTCGAAGAAAGCTGGTTGGAAAGCAAACCAACAGCTCTTTGTTTGTGGTCATTTGTATGGAAAAAAGTGAAGCTTACACCTCTCAACCCGCAAAAAAGTATAAGGTGATGTGGCTTTTACTTGCTTTTTACGTGAATTTTATTATGGCTGGAAAAAATTATATTATGCGTGTTTGTTCAACATCAAGAAAAACTAAATTAGAATTAAAGTTTAATAAAATAGTCTGAGGGTTGGCTCCTTAAGTAAAATTATTTTTGCAGCATTTACTGCCATACATTTTGTTCAAAAAAGGATATTGGCTTCTGTTGCGTCTACCTCCCTCTGTCACCGCCTCTTTTCCTCTCTCCCTCTTTTCCTCTCTCCCTCTTTTCCTCTCTCCCTCTTTTCCTCTCTCCCTCTTTTCCTCTCTCCCTCTTTTCCTCTCTCCCTCTTTTCCTCTCTCCCTCTTTTCCTCTCTCCCTCTCTCCCTCTCTCCCTCTCTCGCCGCCTCTTACCCTCTCTCGCCGCCTCTTTCCCTCTCTCGCCGCCTCTTTCCCTCTCTC
>RDPX01000160.1:1250660-1293512 GCA_003991215.1 Morbakka virulenta
GATGCCGAGTTGACAAACACAACTGCCGGTGCCAAAAATGATGCCGAGTTGACAATCAAGATTGCCGATGTCGTTCCCTGACACGGGGGGCTAAGGGTGTAATATCACAGGCCCAACTGTGAACACCCAGGCTAGTGGAGGGAAGGAGTCGCCTTACTTCTCCATTCTAGAGCGAGGCCCCAGGCCCGGCCCAAGCCACTGCCCCAAAAATAATAAACCGCATAACATATGATGCCCCAAAAATAATAAACCGCATAACATATGATGTAACTCTAAGCCGTTTTCCTAAGCTGCTATATCGATTAATGTCAATGATTGCTGATAAAGATACCTCTTGTTTGCATTCTCCAGATGCAATCAGAATTTTAACCGTTTTCTTCCTTTCTTCATCAGCTTCTTGTAATCAAAACAAAGGAATCTATTTGGCCAATATTCCCTATCCAGGGCTAACCATTTGGGACCTTCCCACCACAATATTCTGTCTGCAAGAACACTAGCTGGGACCCCTCTTGACCCGATATCTGCTGGGTTGCAAATGCCTGTACAATGGGCTCAATCTTCCTGATCAGTCAACTGCAATATTTCATTCACACGGTGTTGAACGAATTGCTTCCATTGTGTATTATTATTGATTCAGGATATCACGGTTTTTGAATTTAACCAATATCTACAACCGTCAATCTTAACTTGTGGACTCAGTGCTTTGTACATCTTATCTACTAAGGCTGATAATATACGAGAAGCCATCAACTCAAGTGTAGGGATAGACAATTCCTTTAAGTGGGGAAGACCCGTGCTCAGTGGGGTTTTTTTTATCTTGACCTTGATTTTGCACAAATACTACGAATATATCCTCCATTGACTTCATAAACCATAGCACCATATGCAGATTTGCTAGCATCAGAAAACTCATTAAGGCAAAATTTTAATATAAGACAACTTAACAACTTTTGATAAACGTGGCAATTCTAAGGTAGCTTGTTTTCAGTCCTCGTGCAGCTTTTTGTACTGTAATGTCATATTTTGTTGTTATCTTCTTCTTCTTTTGCCCTATCGTATGACATTAGCGACCAGTTTATGCCAATCGTTCCTGCTTTCTGTGCATCGAATAACTTCAATCGCTGACATCCCACTCCATTCTGCAATTCTTTGGAGAAATGTAACCCTTTATCTTCTTCTTGCTCTTTTTCCTACTATCTTGCCCTTTTTCCTGCTATCTTGTCCTTAAGTGCTAGCTTTTCCATGCCGTCTTTTTTCATGCAATGTCCAAAGAACTGTAATTGCTTTTTCTTAATTGTTTTTATCAGGTTCTTTTGTGTGTCTGCTTTAACTAAAATTTCTTCATTCGTTGCATGACTTCCCCATCGTACTCTTATTATTCTCCACAGAAACCGTAGATTTCTCCGCAGAAACAAGCAAAAACCAGTAGAAACCTCTGCTGCATTGATACTCTTTTCCATTTCTTTAGAAACTGTCCATGTCTCGCTTCCATATTTTAGGACCAGCAACACTAACATTCCAGTACCCTTAGTCTTGTTGATATGGTGATCTTTGGGTTGCACGAGATTTTCTTTAATTTTGAAAAGGTCTCTCTTGACATTGCAATTCTTCGTTTGATCTCCCTGTCGCATCTGCCGTCTGATGTGATCGAGCTTCCCAAATAACTAAACCAGTTCACTTGCTTAATTTTTGTGTTATGAACCCAGATGTTACAAGATGGAATGCTCTACTCTTTGGCTACTATCATGCACTTTGTCTTTTTTATGTTGACATGTAAGCCCTTTTTTGCACTTTCTAAGACTACCTTATCTACTAATTCTTGAAATTGTTCTATCGATGTGGCTACCAGAACCGTGTCATCTGCATAGCGAAGGTTATTAATATTTTCCCCTCCTACAATAACCCCTGGCATATTTTCTAATTCTCTTAATATTCTTTCACTTAGAAGTTGAATAGGTCAAATGACAGCACACATCCTTGTCTTACTCCTTTCTTTATATCAACATATTCGCCTACTTGATTACCGATTCTTATAGCTGCTGTTTGTTTCCAATACAGGTTTCTTATGATTCTTAAATCTTTACCGTCTATCTGGATATCTTCTATCATTTCCAAGAGTTTTTCGTGTTTGACATTATCGAAAGCTTTGCTATAGTCTATAAAGCATAAGAAAAAGTTTCGTTGCATCTCAATAGCTCTCTCTGATAACTTTCTGATCATAAATATTGCTGTTCGCGTACCGCTATCTTCCACAAATCCACGCTGCAGTTTCGATATTTCATGTTTAGTTTTGTTTCTTGTTCGTCTCAATATCAATACCCTTAATAAAATTTTCACTACATGACTCATAATATTTATTGTCCTATGCAGCTCACATTCCAGATTCGTAAATCACGTTAAGCACTTTAGTTAGTTTAACTATGCCAAAATCACCTGTGCTTTTGATTAATTCGGCAGTTAACTCATCTGTACCGACTGCTTTGTTGTTTTTCATTTTTTTAAACTGCTACCTGAACTTCAGGTTCCAAAATCTTTGGACCTGTCATATTGATCCTTATATTCGGCATGTCTCCTCTCTCACCATCAAACAAGTCTTAAATATGCGCTCTCCACCTTTCTATCATTGCTCCTTTTTCTATTATACTTCCATCCTTTGCCTTTAAACATCCAGCTGCCGTACAATTCTTTTTCTTAGCGAAATCATTAATATTTCTAAACATTTCCTTTGCATTCATTGTTTTGTATGTCTCAATTTCTACACATTTGTTGTTTAGCCACGTTTCTTTTGCTTCCAAGCATTTTTTTCCTTACCTCTGTATTTATTTCACTGTATTTCTTTGTATCTTTGTCTCTGTACAATTGCCTTTTATCCATCAATTTAAGCATTTCATCTGTCATCCATTTTTTATGTTTCTTGGTTTGTCTTGGTGGAATCACCTCTTTTGCAGTTTCCATAGTTGCTTCCTTAAATACTTCCCAGCTAGATCTTTCATCTTTCTCTTCAAGGATCTTAAATCGATTACTCACTTTCATTGCATATGCTAACTTCATTTTTTTATCATTCGTCAGTGCTGCATAATCCAGAGCTTTGTGTTGCGTTTGCATTTTTACATTTTTCAACTGCATCTTTATGGTTCATACGACAGAAACATGGTCACTATTGATGTCCGCACTGGGATAAGTTTTAGCTTGTTTTACTGCATTTCTGTGCCTCTTCTTGATAGCAATATAATCTATTTGATTTCGTGTTCTATCACTTGGGCTTTTCCACGTATATATTCCTCTTGCTGGTTGTTGATACCATGTGTTTGCTATGAATAGATCATGTGCACAACACCATTCTATCCATCTCTCACCTCTCTCATTCCTTTTTCTCAAACCATGAGGGCCAACGATATCATCTATTCTTTCATCTCCTACCTTTGCATTAAGATCTCCTATTATTATTAATAATTCATCAGATTTACGTTGCTTCATTGCGTTTTTCATCTCTTCATAAAATTTGTCAAGTTCAGATTCTTCACAACCAGTTGTTATTGCATATACTTGCATTATTACTATATTGAAAGGTTTCACATTCAGTTTGATTATCATCACTCTATCTGACAAACACCAGTATCCTAATAAGCATCTTGAGGTATTTTCATCTAAGATAATTCCTACTCCTTTTTCATGTTTGCATCCACCTGAATATATTATGGTATTTTTATCTGATTTGAATATTCCGATACCTTTCCACCTAGTTTCACTAATTCCCAGGATGCTTATTCCTGCCATTCCTGTCTATCCATCTCTTGCTTCACATTGTCTATTCTTCCTGCTTCGAATAATGCCCTCACATTCCATGTGCCTGCTCTTATTTGAAATTTTCTTGTATTAATTGTATATCTCGCAGTAGCTGGTTGATTGTCTGGCCTCACCTGCTCGACATAAGGGCACCTACCGGGCGAGAGATTATTACTTTCTTGTACAAGCTCCTTAACGCCGTTATCTCTATTATTAACTGCTGGCATAATCATAGTATTTCTAGGCTAGATAGTACAATGGTTCACCATTGCCTGCTGTAGGGTGAACTTAGGATGATCACCATTTCCCTTCCCAGCAGTGCCTCCGCCTGTATTAACAACCGTTGACTATTGGGGTCGTAGCTCATCCGCCTCCATCATCGAATTAACGCAGAATCAGCCGTTGGCTATCGCTCGTAACCCTGAGCAGGGACCAATAACAGGTGCTACCGGCTGGGTAACTGGACCTGTGGCTCGCAAAAGGGCAGGTGTAACCACTACCTGGGAGGGATATTCCTTCCTGCTACCCTCTTTGTTGTTATAAGAAACTTAACAACTTTTGGTAAACGTGACCATTCTAAGGCAGCTTATTTTGAGTCCTTATGCATTTTTTGTACTGTGATGTTATATTTTGTTGTTACAAGACAACGTAACAACTTTTGGTAAACGTGACAATTCTAAGGCAGCTCATTATGAGTCCTTATGCAGTTTTCTGTACTGTGATGTCTTATTTTGTTGTTATAAGACAAGTTAACAACTTTTGGTAAACGTAAGATTTGTAAGGTAGCTCATTTTCAGTGCTTTTTTGTATTGTACAGTTTTCTACAATACAAAAAAGTACAGTTTTTTGTTCTGTGATGGATATTTTGTTGCTAAAGGTAACTTAACTGGGGAAGGGGGGGGGGGCGTTTGCTCTCTACAATTTGAATACACTTACAATTTTAAAAGTATACATTAGTAAAAAGTAATGATTTTTTTTCTACTGGTAGATGTGCCACAGGTGTTGAAACTAAAGGTGAGTCATTTTTGTTTGGTTTTTGAAAAAGTTTGCGGGTTGTTTGCATAAAAGGTTCCTTGCGTAAGAAAAGAAAACTGATTTTGAATTCCAATAATGTTTCTTTGTTGCTTTTTTACTTTTTTACTCAGTTATCTCAAAATGTACAAAAAGTTTCGAGTTTTACCAAAGGCTCTTAAGTTTATTCCATTGTTATTGCGCCTTGGAAAAAAAACAAACTTGGCTTTGAACTCGTAGTCATTCGAGATCGACAATCATTCGAGATATGGTGCTACGAGCTGGTTTTAGGTGTCAGTTGGACCGAGAAAAGAACTAACAAATGGCTGCTGGGAAAGATTAAAGAAGCACTATTTTTTGGATAGCATAAACAAGCGTAAAGGCTCGTTTATTGGGCATGTAGTACGAAACAAAGGATTCACTAAGAATTTGCTGATGCTGTGTGTAGAAGACGGAATGGAGGAAGATAAAACACCCGCTGGACAGATAACATCGAAGATATCACTGGTTTATCAATGAGTCAAATGGTAAGAAAAGGACAAAACCTTAGGAGCTGAAGGTGTAGAAGTGCCACAATGGGTCGGTCAGATTACACATCCGTCAGCTGACGATGATGATTTTTTATTGCGGAAGTTATGGTTCTGCAGCTGTTGTCTAGTTCAGCTTGATGGTACATTAATGAAAGCCTCTGATGCTAAAAATGTTGGAAGTTAGCCATTACATTTTCATGACCGTGGATTTCCGTCTTTTTTACCTATAAATTTGTTTCAAAAGTAGCTGAACTGTAATTGGTATTTGTTGGGAATTTTTTTACCCAGCTGCAGTAGCAGGCCAACAAATGACCAGAATTGGTATCTCCTTTTGTTTTAGATGTACCCTTGATGTTGTCATTCATTTAGTTATCGGTTTGTTGTATTGGGTATTGCTGATGTTATCGAATATTGCAGCACCAACGAAGTATCCAGTATTTCCTTTCTAGCTGCACCCTTGAAGTTCTTATACACTTGATTATTGTATTGATATATTGGTTGTTGTTGATTTTACCAAGTTTAGCAGCACCAAAGGAGTAGGCAATAGAAAAAAGAAGTTCAGAGAGCTCTTACCAATATGCACACTATCATAAAGTAAGAAGAAAGCTTTACGCAAACCTTGTTGACAATATGTTGAGGTAGTAAAACCTGGTTTGCTAAACCAAAGGGCTCAAAATTCTGCATCGAAATGAATGTCTATGTGATGATGAAAATGATGTTGATTTTCGTGATGACAACGATGCGAATTCATTTTCGATATTGAGTAAACGTACCTGCTTGCATTTAAATCCTAGGTTGTAGCGGTAATATATTTGCTTTTCCAAAGTACATAATAGTGCCCCATAAGCATGCACTATAAATGCTACAGCTACAGATAGTAGACAAACTTTCAAAAGTAGCAACGTCTAGAAAATAAGGAACTAAGTTGTTTATCTCTTATTGAAGGTATTTAGCATTAAGGTAATATACGTTAAAGGATTATTATTAAAAGGAACAAATAATGACCACCAGAAAAACAAAAAACTAATACTTGCCGAATTTGGGTTCGATTGTTGGTAACACCGGTAAATACTTGCTTTTTTAGCCAGACCTTTAAATGTTTGACAATAAACTTTACACAAAGCTTTTTCTCCTTTAAAGGCTGAAAAGTCATGGTTACTTTTAGTTAAGCGTTACTTTAGACCATTGTACTTGTATTGGTTGCCTGTTTTCTGTTATAGTTGCGAACGCAGATCCGGTTTTACGTATAATAGCCATGGAAAAACATTAAAAATACACTGGTTGTCATTTTTTTTAGTTTGGAAATTTTTGCATTTGTAAGAGTTGGCACTATTCCCGTTGTTTGATTAAGAGACGAATCAAATGACAAAACTCTCTCTGTTTCTTCTGCGGCTCTAAACTCCCGGAACATATTAATGCGTCATTAACGTGAGGAACAGATAGAAAATAGGTCAAAAAAGATCAAAGCATTAAGTTTGCATAAAAGACTTAATCCAGAACAGATTTTTAAGTGCATGATCTTGTCAGATGATTGCGTTGTTTGTCGCAACTCTGGTGTACCGGATGTATTGTGTTTTCTAGTCCATTGTTTCTTGCACACGTTTAAATCGTGGGAAAATTAGGGAGTGTACTAAAGGAAAGAAACGGCCTTTGTTTGAAAAAATTTCCAGACATTTGTAATGATATAATGAGACCTTTTCCACACTACGTATTATTCGTAGTTGCCTGATCTAATAAGTAGTTGCATTTCTGATTCTTTTTCACAACGTTTTCTTTTGTTATTGAGTCTCTTGATTGTCTTCTTTTCCCGCCCCATGCTGCTTAAAGGACGTTTTGCAAAGCTTAGTCCTAGATGTTGAGTAATTGTCCAGGCTCTCTGATGCAAAATGCAAATTTTTTTTACTTGTTATTTTTTAGTGAAAAATAACGGTTAATAGGGTACGGTTTTCCAATGCAGATTTTGTATATTCCCTCTGTATACTACTAATCAACACTTACCTAGTGAGTAGCCCTTTCGAGTTTGATATCCTCATGATTTGTTTTATTTGTATGTATAACAACTGCAACCTAAAAGAAAGTCCATGTTATAGCTGTATTTTACATTGGGATTACGTGCGCAGTGTATTTGATGTGTTGTGTATAAATGTAATCAGGCAGATGTGTTATGTTGACTATCTTCCGGTTATCATCATTTCTCCAATCGTAGTCTCGTTGCTTGTTACGTCACTGCCGGCCATATCTTACCGTTCTTTAAAAGCAGTATGGTACACGTCCATTTTCTTCATTTTGTCTTTCCTAAGGAATCAGGTTTGTACTTTTTATGCCAGACGTTGCCGTAATTTTTTGTTTACATTATTTAGGTAACTGCGGCTGGTATTCCAAAATCCTGGGACGGTACAAGCCTTTACTTAAACCTTGTTGTCAAACTGACGGGATTTCAAAAATCAACAAAGGTCTTGTTAGACTTCAAAAGTGGATATGTTTTTATTCAGACAGATAAACCAATATATACGCCAAAACAGGATGGTAAGTTTTATTAATTTAATATGTTTAAAAGGAAACTTTTTCGCATTGTGTATTATTTCCGCACGTAAACTTTGTAAGAGGCAAGAATTTGCCTCGTATGCTCAAGCTCTTCCCGGCCTTTTGGCTCAGATAAAGTGTAGAGCTTTGGTCTCTCCTGGATTGATAAATCAACCCAAGAGAAAGGATCTTCCACCAGTAGGGTCCTGGAGGGAAATCCGTGTGTCTTGTATTTTATGGTGTCTTGTATGCTTTCTGGCCCCCTTTTTCTTGATCTGTTGTTTCATTTTGGGTATTTCGTAGATGGAATCTTTGAAAGACAAAAATAGGCCACTGTTTACCAGGGCGATTATCAATGAAAGACCCAGTGTATGTTCAGCAACGTTTTGCAGTTTAAGAAACTACAAAGTTATCAAATGAATTCAAAAAATTATTTCACAAACTTAGGGTTATAATTACTCTTTTGACTGAATAAATTTCTAAGTAACTGAACTAACTTCCGAATGACGAAGTGAGTAAGTGGCTTTCTTAGTTAAATTCCTTCGAAATTTTTTAAAATCAAATCACATCGAAAAAATTTTCATCACACAAGTAACAACTTTAAAAAAAATTACATTATACACTATTAAAGTTTATTGTTTTAACTAACTAAAGTATGAAACAACACTAAGGGCGACAAGATACAACAATGTAATTGCTTCACTTTACAGGAGAAGAAGACACCTTTTCGTGAAGGCAAAATTTCTCAACAATCGGGGATACTTATTACTTTCATCAATTCAAACTTTGGTTTAGGGGAGAATGTTACACAACAAAGGCTGCGCAATTTAGAAGTTTCCTCAAAACCTCATATTTGACATTTACATTAAATTTCATAAGAGAAAAAAACCATCACATTGTCGTCGTTGTAACAGTTTTGGGAGCATAATCCAGTTTTCTCTGTGATGCAAATGGTGGTGGCTGTGCTTAATTGATATTTTGTGAATCCAGTTATGCTTGTCATGTTTGGTGACGAAATACCACTTCGTTAGTCTGCCTGCAGTTGAAAGGAAGCGCAGAACGCGTAGGTCCTCTCTTGTAAAGTTTAGCATGCCACCGCAAGCACAACTCTGCCCTTTTCCGTGGTGCATCATGTTATCGACTTCCGCAAGGAAGTCAAACTGAGCCAGGGTGGACTCGGAACAACTGGGGGCCCATGAGGTGCAGTTCGCATGGTCAACCGGCGTGTGGTTACACCCTTGCGCTCACCAACCTCAGCCTCAGACATAGGTTAAATATCAACTATCCACTTGGTGTTAAAGTTGATCTTTGCTTTCTGTGACTGACCATGTTACTCACTCAGCCAGTGCCAAGACTGGATAAAGGAAGAGGATTGCGACAGGAGGGGCATCTGGCATAAAACTTTGCCCCCAAACTATGATTATGGCAGGAAATCATTTTCCAGGACTGGCTGGTGCGATCTCCTGCGGCATGCACAAGGACATCACCTTGCGCTTGTAAGAAATGGACGACGGCAATCGTATTACGAGCGGATATGGCTAAAGAAGGTACCTCAGAAAAGAAGGCGGAGAATGGAGAAGGAAAAAATGAGACCCTTCCAAATAACCGCACTGAACGTTGGGAGTATGACAGGAAGAGTACTGGAAATAGTAAATTGGATGAAAAGACAAAAACCAGGATTTTGTGTTTGCATGAGACGAAATGGTAGGATGGCAAGGCTAGAGATCAGAGGTTGTAAAGCAGCATTGGGTGGGAGCGTAAGGAGTTTTTAGAAAAATAGGCCACTAGGTCAAGGTTAACTGGGCCACTAGGTCAAGATAAATATAGAGATATACAGACATACACACTAAAAATGATTACTTGCCTTATTTTGGAACACCTTTTCACATTTTCTATTTCATTGGATCAAGGTATAAATGAATATTTTTTCTGAATTTATTAATTTTGTCATTATACGTAAATTTGGATATTTTGTGGTGTCTTCTCAACAACGATTCAGAATAGATAATCGAGTGGTAGACCAATCTAGTAATTTTTTCATTTCCATGCTTGCTTTTGTTTTGGGTAATTTCTATCCCAATGAAGACTCCTCAATTACTTTGCAAACTAATATCAAGATATTTTGATTTACTAATAATTCAAAACGTGTTGAGTTTTGAAGTTCTGATTGATATTTTATGTGAGTCCAAGATATAATTATAATCTTTATTTCCATGTATTTGCTCCAAATTTCCAAAGGTCACTGCACTTAACAAAACCCCCTCTCCCGCTACTCCTGCCTCTAGTATAATTCAACACCACCTTGTTTAATAACGCGGTTTAGCTGATGTTTAGGATTTCATGGCGTTGAAGTCTTTTGATAGGTTGGGAAGTCTCCTTGGTGTGTATTCCAGCACCACCTTATTTAATACCATGGCTTACCTGATACTCAAGAATATATGACTTGACAAGTACGGTAATATATTTTTACATTGCTTTATACGGTTATCAGAAATAAGGAATTACAGAAATGCTGTGCAAATTCTAAACAATTACAATGTATGTAATTGTGTACTTCATATGGAGATAATCACACGAAGAGCAAAGCAAAAATTTTGAAAATTTTAATTTGGGAAAGTTATTTCTTTGTTAGTGTGTGCACTCGTCTCTGAAGATGTTCTTTTTCCTTTGCAGTACGTTTTCGAATTATTCCAGTTGGGGTTGATCTGAAAACAAGGGAAGGCAAAGTATGTTGTGTTTCCTTTTCGTTTATATATATAGTTTTGATAAAAACCACTGCCAAGACTAAATACCTGGCCTCTCGCTCACTCACTCACTCACTCACTCACTCACTCACTCACTTACTTACTTACTTACTCACTCACTCACTCACTTACTCACTCACTCACCTAGACCCAAGGCAAGTGTGTGTAAGCCAAGGTGTTTAGTCCAAATATACATTTTCACCGTTATTTTACTTGGTTTGTGTATAAGTATGACTTTTTAACAATTGTAGAATATTTTATTTTTGCAGCTTCTTCAATGCTGTTAATCTATTAGCTTCCAGCCTTGTAAAACAATCATATATAGAGATCCCGTCGAAATCCCCCCAAATTAGTAAGCATCTGGGATAATACTGATGCCTTCGATTGCGCTTACTTTATTTCTTATTACACCAAGACCTGATGATTTTACTTGTGACCACTGTAAGAGAAAAGCGTCTTTCATAGTTAAAAAATGAAATTTTCTTTCTTTCTTTAAAGAAACGAAGATTTGATTGCTATCTGCCGTTTTTTGGCGACTACATGTGTTGTTTTCACAAATTAGTCTTATTTTGTATTCTGTTAAGCGTTTCATTCATTAGTGATTTTATTTTTTACCGTTTTTTAGATATTTTTTTTATTCAGATGTTCTGACTGTGTTTTAGAGTCTAGTGAAAAAACTGATGTATCTTGAATAGCCACTAGCCCGGTATAGGTTAATTCTTGAATATTGATTGATGGAACTTCAAATACCGTATCATTTTATTTCAAAGTGGATTTTTATTTAGAAGTCATTGATTTCTTATGTACTCTTTACATTTTGTTAACCTTTTCTCTTGCGCACCATCCGTAAAAAAAAAGATCATTTTTCAGTTTGCGCAAGATGTTAATATCAGATTTACCCATGGCAAACAGTTGTTGAATTTTTTCAAATAAATGAACCAACAATGAGCATATATTTCTCTGACAATATATTTCGGATTTTTATAAATCCATCTTCAGGTCTAAAAGCAATAAAAGGAAAAGTTTAAAAACAGTTAAAAAATATACATCTGTACAAAAATTCCATCATCTATATCGCACTACATACATACATATAAGATAAATGTCGGCTCGTTTGCACATAGCACGCACTACAACGTGGACATGTAATCTGATAAACAATGCCGCTTTTGAAACGCGGCAAACGAGCGGCATTGTTTATCAGATTACATGTCCACGTTGTAGGGCGTGCTATGTCGGGCAAACGAGGCGACATTTGCAAAGTCGTTTTAAGGAACATAAACGTAATGGTCCAGTAGCTGGTCACGGGAAAAGTTGCAATTGTGAACTTACAATGGATGACGTCACGATTTTGTGCGCGTCTTCAAATTCAATTTATCATTTAATGACTCTCGAGACTCTTTATATTGAAAACATCAGACCTTGTCTAAACACAAAAGATGAATACAGAAGTAGATCGTTGGTCATTAAAATCTAATTACCTGCGATACTTGGCGTATGTGATTTTTATTATATGTATGTATGTAGTGCGATATAGATGATGGAATGTTTGTACAGATGTATATTTTTTAACTGTTTTTAAACTTTTACTTTTATTGCTTTTAGACCTGAAGATGGATTAAAAAAATCCGAAATATATTGTCAGAGAAATATATGCTCATTGTTGGTTCATTTATTTGAAACAAATTTTGATATGGCACAATGTTTTTATCATACATAACTGTTGAATTGCTATTATTAACAGCTCAAATAGAAAAGGACTATATACTCGAACCAACACATGTTCTTTTATTACTTTACTGTAACAACTAGAAGCCGCCTAACCGTATTCTTCTTGTGCCATTTTTATGTTAGACCTCCGACTTTGTCTACTAAATGGGTCAGCAAACCAGTAAATAGTTCGCAGGACATAAGACATTGATGTCAAATGGACTTGGACGTTTTGTGAGGGGCACAGCCATATGCCTGTTTTCTCCATATGATCACTTTCACATTTTGTAACTAACTGGGCATATGCTTTTTTACTCATGTGTTGAGAAGTAAACGCACCCAGCGTGATTTTGTGTTTTGTTATATAAGTTAACTTGGATGCCGCAGCGCGTTCACTACAACAGTACGGGACTGTATGTTTAGAATGGAAAGCGTTGTCCATATATTTGAATACATTTGTGAAAACCAAATACATAATATCATGTACACTTATATATCTACATGCGTACATGTCCACAAACCTGCATATTCACACATACTTACACACGTACTTACACAAACCCACATACATGCATAATGACCTATGTGCATCCTTGTAAAAGTGAAACAATTTTTTTAGTTGCACGACGTGGAATTTCACATAACCCTGCTTACAGGCAGTGGACAATTATCTCTCTGTTAAAAGGTGGGAAGGTAAGAGGTTAACTCAAACAAGAACAGAAGCGTTTTCCTACGAAGTTCATACAAGCTTTAAGAAAAAGTATTAATAAAGAGAAGAAGGTAATTCAGTTTTTAGGTTTCAAAAAAACCTGTAGATTAAGGACATTTCCCTTGGACAAATAAATTTACAAGTAAAAGTCTGTTGTGGCTTTCAATAACATGGTGTAATCATACATCTTATCGGGCAGACGTAAAAATATTTTCAGGTTGAAAAGAAATAATGCTTGTTAAACAATGTGTTTTTCACAACCACAAGTTCATGCTGTAAACAGTCTTTAATAAAGACCATTTTGTATCGTCAGCTTGCCTCAACGCAACACGATTTCCAAACTACGAAAGGGTATGTGGAATATGAACACTGCGAATTACTTTTTTACCTTGATACATTGCAACTATGTTGTTAGAATTGTCAGTCAGTAATTTATTCGAAGATGATGCCAGAGCTGTGGGTGAGCGCTGGCTATTGCCACTGGCATAATGTAATCAAATACCGGTAGGCTGTAAATTATTTATGATAATCCTTTTGCCATATATTTGTTTGTCAGATGATAGATGTTAATATATCAAATGTTTTTGGAACTGTAGAGTTTAGTTATCCCGTTTTTATATAGAAAGAACCCAACGTAAAAGTTCTCTTTCAAAAGTGCACAACTGTATATTTTTATTGGGATATGGAGCTGATGGTCTCATACAAAAAAAAAACCCTGAACAAGTTGCGAAATATTAATAGGTGGGTCATAGAGTTGATGGTGCTGGTTTAATTGCTCTACTAAGATTTCGCCTCCAGAGCTGGCCCCTGGAAAATTCGGTTAACTGCTTCCTTGAAATGTACACCCTAGAAGTTTAAATCCTGGAGCATTGGAAACAGGCCAATCTCCCAGGAGGAGGTAAATGAGAGCAAGGTTGTTTATTAGGGAGTTCACTGTGGTAAGATTTAACCTTGATTTTTTTGGTACTGTTATTTTTGTAGGCTTTTTAGATCAATACTTCTCTATTGGTATTAGAGATTGTTCTTTTCGGGGCTTTTTTGTAAGTTGAACGTTATCTAATCTTTGAAATATTGTAGCAAAATAAAACACCCGGTTTTGTCTTTGTGCAACGTGCATGGCATAAGTGGTAATAAAGAACTTTCTTTAACACTTTATAGTTTATATATAGTTTATATTTAATGTTTTTATTTATTTACAGATCCTAGTCGACGTTAAGGTAAGAATAATATAGTTTTTCCTTTTCAGTTAAAGCTGCACATTATTGACTTGTTGCAAGTTTTAGGTTTTACGACTTCAGTTGATGCGTACCCTTGGTTGGTTGTCATATTCTCTTCCAAGCAAACTCTTCAGGTACTTATTAGTACTGATTAAGGGTTTAGTGTGTCTGTAAAGTTGCAGATATTTGTGTAGTGAATGAGCTTTTAAAAAATTCACGATGTCGAAGCAATTTTAAAGGCTAGCTAAAGATTATTATATTATTCAACAATAATGTCATATAATATAATATAATATAATATAATATAATATAATATAATATAATATAATATAATATAATATAATATAATATAATATAATATAATATAATATAATATAATATAATATAATATAATATAATATAATATAATATAATATAATATAATATAATATAATATAATATAATATAATATAATATAATATAATATAAAAAAAAATAAAATAAAATAAAAAAAAATAAAAAAAAAAAAATAGAAAAAAATAAATANAATATAATATAATATAATATAATATAATATAATATAATATAATATAATATAATATAATATAATATAATATAATATAATATAATATAATATAATATAATATAATATAATATAATATAATATAATATAATATAATATAATATAATATAATAATATAAAATATAAGATAATATAATTTAATATAATATAATATAATATAATATAATATAATATAATATAATATAATATAATATAATATAATATAATATAATATAATATAATATAATATAATATAATATAATATAATATAATATAATATAATATAATATAATATAATATAATATAATATAATATAATATAATATAATATAATATAATATAATATAATATAATATAATATAATATAATATAATATAATATAATATAATATAATATAATATATTTCGATAAAATTCGATTCGAATCGAATCCAATCGAATCGAATCGAAAATATATTCATAAAACCTCATATTTGAGTGGATCTGAACACTCTGCATTGGTATTGGTCGTTTGATACTCATTGTATCGAGCGGAGTTTTAGCAGAAACAACACTAGGAGAAATATCGTTATTTTGGTTTACTTTAGAGACTTATAATTGGTCATAATTTTGTCCGAATGCTGTGTTTATGAGAGAAAATTCTTTCATTTAATTATAAGCTCCATGGAGGGTTTGTTTTACTTATTGCGTTGGAATTTTTAGTATTTTTAGTAAGAGATTGACAGTGAGGGCTGTCTGAGGGCTATTGAATTCACAGGGTGGAAGGCAAGATTTCGTCTTCTCTAGACAAAGTCGAGTTTTGTGAAAATGTATTTTGACGGTAAGGTAAAGGAACGAATTTCTATTCAGCTAAGGTCATCTTTTTTAGTTCGGTTTAGATAACCATCTGAAATGCAACTCATATATAAAGAGGCTTTGTAAAATGATCAATGCAAGAGTAACCCAACTCAAGAGTAGCCCGTTTCCTCCCTGCACCACACATCCGGCACATCTTACTTCCCTGTTCGTTCAATATCTTCACTTTATAATTCCTCGTTATGAGTGACTGATCTTTGGCGGCTTGCAGTAGTCCTTCGGTTTCTTTTTTCAACCATCCAGATGTTTCATTTTCCTGTACTTTCTTTGGGTACTGACCATGCAGAGGTTTCTCTTTCCATCCTTCTATCCTCTCAGTCACTTTTTCCTTCTTAAACTCTGTCGCAGTTCTTTCTTTCACAAAACTCGCCAGCACTGAGTCGTCATTCATGTTGTTCTCTTTATGTAATCCGACAAACTGTACTCCTCAGTCCTAACACATTCCGCGATTGATACCATTCCTCTACCTCCATCAATTCTACTCACATACAGTTTATCGACATCTGCTTTTGGGTGGAGTGCTCGGTTCAGCGTCATCAGCTTTCTTGTTTTTCTATCCATGCCCTGTAACTCATCAACAATCCAATCGAGTATCCCGGCTGTGTACCGCACTGCTGCCACTGCCCACGTGTTCATCTCTTTGATTACGTTACCTCCATTCAGTTTTGACTCCAACACTTTTCTTATCCTTCTGAACTACTCCTTTCTGACTTTCTCTTTCATGTCTTCTTCTTGGAATTTGTAACCCTGAGTAGCCTCCCTCATGCGTATCGACAGCGGTAACAGAGCAGTCACAAAGAGGAGAGGGGATAATGAATCTCCTTGGAAAATCCCTCTTTTAATGTCTATCTCCGCAATCTTTTCCCAGAGGTATTCTAGCTCAGTGTTCCAAGACCGCATGCTGTTTCTTATCAGTTCGATCACATTTTTTGCCATTCCAATCATCTTCATTGTTTTCAAGATCCATGAGTGTGGTAGCATGTCATATGTTTTTCGATAGTGGATCCAACATAAAGCTAGATTAGTGCTTCTCTTCTTTGAGTCACGTAGAATTGCCTTGTCCAGCATAAGATGATCCTTGGTGACCCTTGATTTCCTGATACAACCTTTCTGTTCTTCCCCAATAACATCCTGATCAGACAGGTGTTCATACAACTTATCAGCAAGGATACCTGTCAACACTTGCAACATAATTGGTAAGCATGTGATAGGCCGGTAATTTCCAGGTTGTTTCCCTTTAGCTGGGACCTTCATGATCAAAACTGTTTTCCCTGATGTCATCCATTTAGGGACATTCCCATCTTCCAAGCACTACTGTAGATGTGTTCCCATTAGCTTATGCAGATTCATCAAGTTCTTTATCCAAAATCCCTGTACTCCATCAGGGCCTGGAGACTTCCAGTTGGGTACTTTTCCTATCATCTTCTTAACATCGTTCTCAGTGATACTCAGATCTCCTTGCCTTTCCACATGCTCCAGTTTATCTTGTACTCTGTTCATCCATTCCGCATTGCTGTTATGCTTGGTCTCTTCACTACATATTCCTTGCCAAAACATTCCAGATTCTCCTCCGGTGCTCTTTCTATCTCCTTCTAGGTCCTGATAAAACTGCTTCTGGTTGTTGACAAACGTTCTGTTCTGGTTGTACTGTTCTACTCTTTCCGTGTATCTCTATATCTTCTGGCTTACCGCTCTTAGGTTTTTTTTCAACTCTTCAATTACCACATCATACCCTTTTTTTTAAATCCTGTATTTTTTCTCTAGCCTTATTCTCATAGGATCGTCATAATCTCTACCTTTACTTTCGGCAACTCTACTTAAATCTGCTCTTATGCCTTTCATTTTCTTCTGCAGCCGTCTTTTCCACCTCGACACTCTCTTAGACTGTCTCTGGTCTACGTTCTTTGTAAACTTTTGCGTAGTGATTTTCGCACAGGCCATGATGGTGTCATTCATATCAGTGGTGCTGTTTATCTCTACACAATCCAGTACCTTATCAATCTGTTTGACTTCACTCAAGATCTTGCTCCTTTCGATATGTCTAAGGGTTCTCAGTCTCGGTTGATCACTAGCTGATCGATTACGTTCACTTATGATTCTCTCTATCAGATCTTTCTCTGTCTCAGAAGTTGGTTCTTTCACTATTTTTGGTGTTGGCTCTCCTTCTGATTCATTTTGGTCTTCATTTCCTGGTGGTGTCTCGACAATATGATCTTCATCCCTTTCATTCTCCCTTATATTCTCATCTGTTCGCTCCCATTCTTGCAACACACTTTCCCTGATCTCATCAAGTTCCTCTTCCGTAAACCACTTTCGCTTTAGGATATTCCTCACTTGAGCCATTCTCTGTTCATCTATCTCAAACTAACCCATTTCTCTCCATGCTCCATGCATTCTCTGTCTATATCCAATCAGACTAGGCTGACTGGCATAGTAACATTCCATAATGACCCTGTTGTCCTCTCTTAAGTATCTCCTTCTAGTTTTGCCAGTAACAGATTGACCGTCGTGATGGTTCACCACAACATCACTACGGGGCGAGGTGCATCTAGCCTGGCTAAATGAACCATTCACGCCGTTTGGGTTTCTATGTCTTTGTGAGTTCATCATAAAAAAATACGAGTGGTGCTTTTTCTGTCGGGGTTTTTCCTCCCTTATCCATTTTTCTGTAGGAGTTGGCTCCCTCAGCCTTTTACTGTCCAAGGTCTGCAAGACAGCATTATCGTAACCCTGATGTGGGAGGCTAAGTGGGTGCAGTGCCTTGCCCAAGGGCAGCCCACGATTATGCAGAGCAGGGGCGTCTATCACCCTGAGGTCTCCATGACCCGCATACCCAAATTATTATTGTTATTAATTATTTATTATTATTTATTATTATTTATTATTATTTATTATTATTTATTATTATTTATTATTATTTATTATTATTTATTATTATTTATTATTATTTATTATTATTTATTATTATTTATTATTATTTAATATTATTTATTATTATTTATTATTATTTATTATTATTTATTATTATTTATTATTATTTATTATTATTTATTATTATTTATTATTATTTATTATTATTTATTATTATTTATTATTATTTATTATTATTTATTTAATTTATTATTTTATTTATTATACTTTAATGTCAATGTGTAACACTCTATCTGCTGACGTAGGTGCATCTTAATTTGGTAATTTATCTTTTAGCTGTTTGATATAATTTTGTAGATTTTTATGGAATAGATGAAATACACAAAGATGTTTGTGCTACGAAAATTGATTTGTTGTTAAAAATTCTGGTATGATCGAACTAAAAAGCCGAAGAAAGACCTCTGGCAATATTTCATAGTATCTCCTTAGCAATTTAAATCTGACAAATAATTCGTTTTCATTTTTTAATTATATCTTCAAACCTTCATGCCGTTTCAGGGTAGACTTAATTTTTTTATTATCTTAAAAACACGCATAATATTCCAAATTAAATCTTTTCTTTTTTAATAACAAAATTTTATTTTTTATTTATTTATTTATGTTTTTTTTGCACATCATAAAATAATGTGACAAAAGCCAAAGCGAACCATCAAATAACAGGGTGGAAATAGAGAAAGTTCTTGAAATTAAATGGAATTGAGTGCTACCTGCTTTATCCTGTTGTTATCAAGTAAAAAGCCTTAACAGGTATCCTAGGGAAAATAAAATTCTGCTCTTTTGGTATCTGTTATTATTATTATTACTATTATTATTATTATTATTATTATTATCATCATCATCGTTTTAAGGATATTGTAGACTTCGTTCTACCCTATCTAGCTATACAACACATGGAAGCATCCTGTTAATTTATAGCTTATGCCTATGTCCTTCAAGCACACTGTACGTGCCTTTTATTATAAATGGTGTATATTCAGTTTTATTCATAGGTATCTCTACCAAAAGCAATACCATTTAAGGTATTGCTTTTGGTAGAAGCACAATTGTAATATGATTGGTATTTATAAGAACAGAATTGTCATGTGTAGGCTGTAATGCTTTTGTTAAAAAGTGAAATGTATGCACCAAACTAAAGTCAAACTGGCGCCTATGTTTATTATCAAGATAACAACTACTTGACCTACTGGCGCTTGTCCCACGCACAGTCAATTTTGCAAGCATATCTTCCATATCCATTGAAATGCACTCAAGTTTTCACTTTTACAAATCCTCTTCATCTTTAAAATGACTGCTTCTGTAAGAAAAAGAGTAGCTATGTGATTGTATTGTTAAAAGAGGCAATTTCTGTGTGATTGATATTGTAATATAATTGCTATCATTAAAAACAAAAGAACTAATATTATTAAATAAGCAATGTTATATACTAGATCAGTGGTTTCTAAAAATTTTTTGCCACCTCCCTCTTCACCGCCGGATAAAAATGCCAGCGCCCCCCTCTTTACCCCTCTTCCAAGGAATGCCAGAACGGCGCTATTGTTAAATATCATAAGAACTGGTTGATTCTTCAATCACAAACAGTTTTAAGAGTATAAAAAACAATTTTAGCAAACAAAAATGCTTAACACTTATTCTTCAATCACAAACATCTTGAACTGAACATGAAATAAATTGAAAAACTGAAAGAAATCATTAACAACTACCCTGCTTAATGAGATGGGTAGGCTTAGTGCATTGCAATCAACTGTCAACATCAGGAGGAAGGTTTGTCAGGAGCAGTCTCAGATCACCACGCTCTGTGATGTTGAGTTTGTTTCCTTGTTTGGTGAGGAGCCTGGAAAGGGCCCTGAATCTCCTCTCAACCAGATAGGAAGTCGGAAAAGCAATGAAAAACAACTTGATATCATTCCACAGGGTTGAGTAGCATTTTGGGATCGCTGTTTGCATCCAAAAGGCTTGGTAAGAGGTTTTGAACTTTGGTTTCAGATCATCATCATTTTGCAAACTTACAAGTTCCTTTTATAGATGGGTTGTCACCTTTGTGCTGGGTTCAGTGAACGGATCGATCACCCAGTCAGGGATTTCAAGACAAAGTAGGTCGTTGAATCTGACTGGCATATCCCTGTGGAGTTTCGCTAAATGAGCGCAGTACACGGCAATGTCATCGTCCTTCACTCCTGTTTTCTTCTTTAAGTCAGACAAACGAGGAAACTGACGGTATTCGCGGCATCCAAGGTTTTTGCTATAGAGCTGTAATTTTGAGAGGAATGCCGAGAGGGCGGTCTTGGCTTTGACTAATGAAGTCCCATCACCTTGCAGCTGCAAATTCATTTCATTGAATTTGAAAAACATTTCAATGACGTAAGCAATATCTGTCTTACTCGATTTCAGTTTGTCGTAAAGCTCATTGCTGGATTTTTGAGAAAATACCTATCCCTGAGATCCAGCCCTTACCGATTGAGATCTCCTATCCTCCCCAAAGCCTAGATTTATTCACATTTAGGTCACTTTTAACAAATGGGATTATCCTTTCAGTATTTGCTCTCCTTTCGTTGGATATTACGTTGGATGTCTGTCAGCTACTTACTATTGTTCAATTACATTTTGACAGGTATATTTTGTACTTAGCAACCATTATTATGTGCTCTTTCTTCTGGCAGGAAAACAAGTATCAACTTGAATTATTTCTTATTTCTATTCACATCAAACTTAAATTGAATGTTAGTGGCTTTTAACTGCCTCTAGGGTATTTTTAACCTTGCTCTTTAATCACGTTTTCTATTAGCCCTGGTTCTATGTCATGTACCAAAATACCCTGAATACTCTTCAAATGAAAATAGTTGCAACTAATGAATGTTTGAAATTGAGTTTTAATAAAACCTGGCCCATTATTTCTCATATTGTGTAGATTGAAATCATTTAAATTCTGCAAAACCCATTTTATTTGATAGAAATTTCTTTGCAACAAAACAGCAAACTGTATTCCATCATGTTCCTATGTTTGATGCAACCACAAGTGGTTTACAGACAATATTAAAACTTATGATCAATTTTGCAAGTTTTCCTAAATGGCGTAGTTTTTGACGTCATAAGGTACTTGTAGTGTTCGTCCTCAGGTTCCATCTTTGTAATGGGTTGGACGCAATAACCTGTTATGTTATACTATGTCGTGCAGCTCTCAATAGCTGTCATACTTTAATTCAGTTCATTTATTGATATATGTAAACCATGAAGTTCTTGGCCTTCCTAGACTGTGTTTATTATTAATTTTTCCATCCAATCCAATACAGTACATTGGAGACTGTCTCTGCAGATTACATGATCAAAGTATACCAGTGTTTTCTTACTGATCTCATTCAGATTTGATCTTATACTTTGTTCCTTGTCTAGTACCATAACATTGGTGACTTTTTCTATCCATGGTCTTACTAACATTATTCTGTAGCACCACATTTCAGAGGCTTTCAATCTGTTATCTGATGTGTTTGACAATCTCCATATTTCACAACCATACATAAGGGTAAAGAACATAGAGCATTTTCATAACTTTTTTCTCATTAATAACCCGATTCTCCTTGATTTTAATACTCTGTTTATTTCAATAATTATTTATTAGGTATTTTAATACTCCTTCGTACTTCAATGTGTCACTTTTCCCATCATCTGTGATTGGTTGTCCCGAAAGTGCAGTTTGTCTATCTGTTCAATCACATTTCCATCTATTGTGGCACACACTTGGTTTGATGGCATCTTTATTTATGACCGTAGTTTCAGTTTTCTTTGGATTTTTCATCATGTTGAAATGCTTGGGAGCCTTATTAACGATGTTTACGATGTCTTTCTGTTTGTATTCAAATCATGTTGATAACTCTGTCATTGTCATATATGATTTTTTTTGTTTCTGTTCCTCCGATGTCGATACCTTAACACTGTTCTTTGTTTCTAAAGATAATCTCCGAGCACAAGTTGAATCTCTCTCTCTCTCTCTCTCTGTTGTGCTTCACATCACGTAGTGTGATTCCATAGATTGGGGACATCTTCAGGAAGCAAGGTAGTAACGCCATCTGACAGACATTGAAGTGGAACCTTCAAAGGATACGGAAAAGAGGACGGCCAAGAAACGTCTGGTGACTTAGACTCAATGCTCACTCTAAAAATATTGGAAAATATTGAAACACCTGGGGAGAGCAGCAGAGGGCAGAGAATTTTGGCAGACTTTTGTGGAGGGCCTAGTGTGCAGGACAAGCTATGGGGTTAAGTAAGTAAGTACGTAAGTACATAAGCTAGTATTCATTTCATCTGGAGTTATGCTAGTGTCGTAAATGATGTCACACAGGTCAGCATCTCCTTTAGTTCACACGTTATCTAATTCCTTCATCATTTCATTTGTCATTTTATCTTTCCCATCTGCCTTCTCTGCTATGGTATCACGAGAAGTTTTTCTACTTAACACAACTGAAAATTCAGAAGAAATCTCCTCCTTCATCATTAAAGTTAAGAATTTAAAAACATTTTTCAATCTTTTCAGTAGTCAACCATCAGAACCGTGCTTTCCTGTTAGATTGAAGCTTACATCGCAATTATTGGATATCCTATTCATAAGATTTAGATATAGAAAGAGGAAAATGTGGAGATCCCTATGAATGATTCATTATTAAGGAAGGAGTACTAAAACCAATTCAAAGCAACATTACAAAGCCCTGACGACAAGACTCAAATCTTGCACACTTTTTTGTAGTACTCCGGTAGAATTAAGTATTTTCTTATGCACAGGGAACATTTCAAAGCAGCCCAAAGCACACGGCATAATCGGTGCATTGTTATCAATAGACCTAATAAAATTACTTTGCCGGTTATACCAGACAAAAACCATTACGTAAGGAAAATGAACGACATCCTAAACGACATAACAGAATCCAAATACCTAGCCTCATTGTGAAAAATAGTTACATTCCTCAAAATGGTTGCAAATTTAGAATCGTTTCTTAAATTAAACGAAAAACATGTCCCTGAACGTTTGTGAAAAATTAGACCTTCTGGAACTCAGCGCCTTAGAATGTATGGCCTGCCCAAAATTCACAAGAACTGTGTTCACGTCAGGCCTATTTTATCAATGATTGTCTTTTCACAGCATCAATTAGCAACATTGCATACATTAGTCTTTCAACCAGTCTTCGAAAAATACTCTAGTTCTCGTGCCGAATACTCCATTTCATCTGCTAGGAAAATTCAAAAGTACTCAATAGACCAGACAAATTGTGTGCTGTGTTCCTTTGTTATCAAAAGTCCATTTATTCGTGTTTCCGTCAGACGAGGTCATTAAAATTAGCTCCAAAACACTGTGTTGCGAAAGCATTGATTCATTATCTAACAGAGAATAAGCTGTTTAAGAATTAATGAATTTAGCAACCAATCACTTAAAATTAGTTTTTAAATGTTATGTACCACAAAAACTGATGATGTAACCATGGTTTCATCACTGGGTTCAGCTTGAGGTAATATTTTTATAGGCATTTTTAAAAACAATTATTTGAACCCATACTAAATATAGATGTTCTTTAATTGAATTTGGGTTTGTTTTTTCACACCAATTTGCACACAATACGTAAAAATTAACAAATTTTAAGGTATGGAATGAATCCTACCTTGAGAAATACCTCTCGCTGTAGTAAGGAGGAAGAGTAAAAAATTGTTTATTCTTGAACTTCTGATATAATTAAACTACACACTAATGGCCCCTTACTTTTTAAAAAATTCGTCTTTTAAAACCAAACTTTTGCAAAGCTGTAGATTTTGGGGGACAAAATTTCAATTAAAGGTTGTCTTCATATCCTGCGTCTGAGGGAGTTTAAATAGTGTAATAATTACTACATAAAACAAGATAGTGGCACGACTCTTTTGAATAAAAAATATGAGATTATGGCAAATACTAATGCATAAATTTATGCACAAAAAGACAAAAAAATTAAATGGCACATTTATTTGGGTTACGAAAACTTTTAATAAACTATAATAATTTCGAATCAGTAAGATTCAATTCGACAAAAGTATCAAAGCAATAGTACATCTCCGTTATATGAATGAAATAAAGCCTTTGCCAACGTGAACTAGATACACTTGATCCGTTAAATATTTTATGGAAATGTATTGCTTTCATTGGATTGAAATGCCCCTGTTTATTTAGAGGTCCTTAACGTGTTTCGCAATGCTAGAAAAAACCCCAACCCTCTCTGGTGTTATATGAGTAAAAGGATTAACATAAAACCACTTAATTGTTGTTATCACATTTGCTACCAAAGATTTTTTTTACAATTATTAGCTTCTGCAGAAGACTCATAGTATACATGGCCTACTTAATTAGGTAGACCATATACTTACTTACATTTTATTTGGACCCTTCACTCTTACCGCAGAATAGACCACCGACAACAGTCCACCAGAGTGCTTGGTCCTAGGCTCCTCGTTCCAGCGGACTCAACTTTTTCCCCGTTTATTTGCTATCAGCATCAAGATCTCGTCTACAAGTGTTTTTGGACTTTCCTCTCCTTGGCTTTCCTTTTGAGTTCCATTCGAATGCTTGCCTTGTAATGTTACTGAATGTTTTTTTTGAGTGCGTCCAATTCATCCCCATTTTCTGCGCATGTCCTCCATGTTTCAGCTCCATACAGTAGGGTCGACTTAACGCTGGATTCGAACAGCCAGGTCTTTGTGTGCTTTGCGACAACTTTGGAGCTCCAAATGTTCCTCAGCTGTAAGAATGTTTCGCTCGCTTTGCCAATTCTGCATCTATACCACTCTTATTATCAGTGATGCTACTCAAATATGTGTGATGGCAGATCTAAAGTGGTGAAATATTGTGCACCACCTAAAGTATCTAATGTTTTATCTATGCGTGGTAACGGGTAAACATCCTTGCGCTTAACAGAATCATGTTTGCGATAATCCACGCAAAATCTAGTGCTGCCATTCTTTTTTACTACTAGGATAATGGGGCTTGACCAAGGGCTCTTACATGGTATTATTACCTTTCTATTTGCCATATTCTTAACGTGCACATCTACGACTTTACGCTGCGTCTCCGAAATGCGATAAGACCTTTGATAAATGGGTTGGTGGTCTTGTGTATCTATCGAGCGTTCTAATATATTAGTATGACCTAAATCAGAATCTGGCTTTGCAAAAACGTCAGAAAACATATTCAAGAACTCTTGTAAAGCAGCTTGTTGCTGTGACGGTTAATAGCAAAGAAATCTCAGAATAAATGAGTAGAAAAAAATAGGTTGTCGTGACATGTAAAGGACTCCGCTTCTTCCAGTTCACTTCCGTGGAATGTGACCGATGCTTCACTTACTGAGTTGATTCTGAGTATCTTGGTTTTGCCCTTGTGAATCTTGAGGCCAACGTGGGAAGAAGTGATTGCTAAGCTTGTAGGCCTGTCCTATATCTGCTGATGGCAAATAACAAATCAATAGCCAAGTTGTATGCTGTACTAGGGTGATATTCATCATGCTGTATGTACATCGATACCTACTTCCACGTGGTCAGATTGTGCAGTCCATTTTCCAATAGAATGGGCTGAAAGATATTTTTCATAAATTGCACGCCTTTTGGGTGATCCGTCAATGTAGCGATGTACACCTCCTTGTGTTGCAGACACATCTGTAACTGTAGAGGTATTTTCTTTTCTGTGCTCAAGGAGCATTTTGAGTCAGTGACCATTTCAATTAAAATACGTTAAGTATCCAGCTTCAGCTTGTTTTATTTTGCTTTTAATATATTTTTCTTACATGTTTGCCGCTTCATCAAACCTGTTCTTAGCATGTATTTAAGACGCAGACTTAAGGTTTTCAACACTTCATCTATTACTTCTATTACAAATTTTGCTTTCAAACCGTAGTCTCTAACAAGCTTTGTAGATTGTTTTTCAGCCTTAAGTCAACTACGTATCGACGTATCACTGCCACGAAGGCTTTCCTGTGCAATATTACGTTATTTCCTTCCAAAATGAGGTGATTGGTATTTCATATCTCATCACAAATCGTATCCATTATCAGTTTTCTTGTAATGCAAACCGTTTTGTTATAGATCATATGTGGGAAAAATTTTTCATTGCAACCGGATTTTTCTATCCGCTTTTTGAAAGCCTGATGGTACTTGGCAAAAAATGCAACTGTTCTAGAACATTTCTTTTAATCTAAGAAGTTTGTGAATCATCGTGTTTTCGGAAAGCATAGCTCTGTTTGGCCAATAACAAATCACTTTTGAGATGGTTTACAAAACGTACTGATTTATGGTTCTTTTATTTTGCTGAGTGTAACAAACATAAGTCTACATCAGAATTATTTACTTATACATTCACAAGCAAAACCCGAGACAATGCTAGTGATGTATGTTTTTGACTATTTACTTTTGTTTTGGCTACCATCTGCAAGTCATCTTCAAAGTCCTGCTATCTATGCAAGACAGGATCATCCCTCTATTACATGGTATGTTGAATCTTAAAGTAAGTGGGGAAGTTACTTACAGTTTCACTGTTGCCGGTAACCTTGCAGAGCTTGCTAATTTTCTTACAACGTTTCTTATCTTAGGATCAGAGGAACCTCTCAATTGGGCCTCTTTTTGTTTATTATTCTTAAGCATTGTTTCTGATCTTGTTATTTTCACTGTAGATGTCGACAAGCTACATAATTATTTTGCCGGACAGACTAGGACTGACACTGACAATTTTCCAGTGATATTTTTGGGGTGTTAATCTTTTGCAAACAGAATGTTTGTACTCCTTTGTTTTGACAGAATGAAACTTTTTTGTCTTCCATGGTTCATGCTCATTGCTTTTCTGACATTGCTTTACGCAATCATTTTACTTAAAACATGACAGAGTGGATGTAGTATGAGATTTTTAAAACGAGATGGCAGTGCTGGTAAATGGGTGATTTTTTATGTCAAATCTAACTATAAGGAAGGAGTTTATAAATCTATTCCTTTCCAAAAACGTGAAAGTCGGGATTTGTAGAAATGTCAGCAATACTGTTTTGCATTCTAGCGAGTCAGTTATACTTCCATTTTTGGAAGTGTTCGGTTTTATCTGGGTTTTTTAAAAAAAGGCTAAACTCTTTACAAGATTGTTTTTCGTCGGAGAGTTGATCATTCCTGTGGCTTGACGCCCCTCTTATCCTGTAAAGCATATATATATATTTTCCATAATGTAGTAATCGCTGCGAAGCCACTGTATTACGCACCAGGCAGCAAGGTTATTGCAATGGTATATCACTTTAAAAAGGCCCCCATAGCAGTATTTTTTCAAAGTCCTTCCATTCTCACTGACACTGCTATGGTGTGTGCCTGAATGCTCGGTGTGGCAACTTGGCAGACCTAGCAGAACCAACAGCTTACAAAAGTAAACCTGAGTAGGAGAAGGATATTCCTGATTTCAAAATCATTGTTGGGAAGCTACTTTCAGCTTTTCAGGGTTTCGACAGTGTTGGTCTAAGGGTAGATGTACCCATAATCCGCCACCAAAGTCACAAACCAAGCTAACTGTACAGCAAAAGTCATCAACATGGTTGAAAAAGGTGGAATAACTATTTAGAAAAACAGGTAAATTGGACTCGATAGCCCAACAAAACAAGAAATTGCTATTAAGTGAAAAACTCTAATGTAAAAATAAATCGAAGTCAACTGTGCCGAGTCTTACTTGTCAGGCGCATAACGCTTCTGACAGGCAACAATGAATCAGATTCACCAGGTGGTGATTTTTAGACTGGGGACCAACCAGGGGGGAAGAGTGCGGGGGCAATGACTCAAAGGCGTAAACTATATGCAACTGATTGTCACCGTGCCCCATTTCGAGGGAGAACCAGGCGGCAAGTTCCACAGGCAAAAGCTATTGGTTTTAACTGTAAAAGAGAAAAGGCAAAACCGTCGGCACTGATAGAGTGGGATGCAATAGGCATCTCCAAAAAGAAACTCCCTTTTACGGCACAGCTTCGCAATGACAATGAAAACCATGATCACTCCTCAGAAGAACAGCATGATCTTCAGAAACTTCATCTGGCACTCCCAGAGCTAGGTACGTACTGGAATAGATGCGAGAATTGAAAAGTTGGAAGGCTGGTAAAACTAAAAATTGCCACCAATTCCTGAACAACCCTAAGAATCCTATTACAAATTTCTCTGGACACTGAGTGACTATCTATTTATCAAACCTGGCATTCGACACAACTACTTTGACAGCAAGCTCAGACAGAGCCCAGAGACAAAAGAAATGAGGTTCAGGAAGAAACTCAAAGAATTCAGGTTAATGCCTGCAATCTGCCGGCAAAACACATAATGTCTCAGACTTTGACAAAGAGAGAGATAGAAGGAAGCATCAATCAACTTAAACAAGGAAAGTCACAAAAGACAGACAAAATCACAAATGAATTATTCATAAGACTTGGATTCTCAGCAAAGAAAACCCTTTTTTAAGTATTTAATGCCAACGTGAAGAATTTACAGCTTCAAATTTTGAGGGAATCCACGCTGCTTCCTATGCATAAATAGGAGGAAAAAAATCACAAAGCTGACAGGTACACGCCCATTAGTATAACAACCTGTCGTGGAAATATTTAAAAATGACATAATGGAAAGGATTCTCAACACGCGATTGTCAAGTTATCTGCAGAAAAAAAGAGTCATTACAAAACAAGAAGCTGGATTCAGGCACTACAGATGCACTGAAGACCAGGTCACCTACGTATTCGAAGAAATTGAAGATGCTATCCTGAACAAGAAACAAACTATCCGCTTATGCGTTTGACAGAGTGTAAGAGAAAGGTCTCAGGCTACAGCTGCAGCAGAGTGGAACCAGAGGATACTGGTACAATGGACTGACGGTCCCTTACCAACAGAAAAGCACAGGTACGGAGTCAACACGGAGGAGAAGAAAGGAAACGCTGGAGAAAGGAGTCTCACAGCGCAGAGTCCTGTCTTTGACTTCTTTCCTTGTCTTCATGAACAACATTCGGAAGGACTTGCCAAGATTGATTTTCACTGATAACCTGCTCATCTGATATTGAGCAGACTACCTAACTACAACTACCGTATACAAACAGAGGGTGCTGAGAAAAAAAGACTGGACAAAGAAATGGCTTTTATCCCTGAATGTCAGAAATGCAACTTTTACCACCTTCAGCCGTACACCAAGAGAGCAAGCTGTTACCTGACCGTTGAAGACCATACACTATCGCAGGACAAGTCACCGACATTTGTGGAAGTGACTTTTGATCCCAGAATGAACAAAAAGCACCAGATTGACAGATGTACAACTAGAGTTAAGCTGTGTCTGTCTCTGATAAAAGAACGTTCTGGTAATACATTGGGAGCAAAAGTTCAACTTGTCTTAGAGGCTCTACATAAGAAGAATCATAGTAGTCAGACTACAGCAGCGAAGTCAAATTTTGAGAAAGAAAACATACTCCATAACTAGGCCTCAGGAACCATCACGGGAGCTGTCAATTCCACTACCATCCAGCCAATGGAATCACTGACAGAACAGGAAAGTATTGAACGCAGAAAGGACACAAAAATCCTCATATAGCAAGACAAGTACAAAAGACTGAAGCATCATCCAATTAGTCAGAACCCACAAACTGTCGAGTGGAGAAAGAGAAAGCCTCCTGTATTAGGCTTGCAGATTGGAAAGACAAGACCCAGATTTAACAGGCTAGACCAGTACCCAAATTCCTATGTACACCCTCCTCCCACTGTGGAAGAGAAAGGACTTCTCAGATTTATACCACCACCTCTTATATATCCTCTAGACGAAGTTGCAGTCTGACATAGGGAAAGGTTTACTCAGTCTCAACTATTTCAGTGAGGCATACCATGCAGAAGAATGAACGCATGTCTGTACTGACAACTTGATAGAAGACGCAACAAGAAAAAGCGGAAGAGCCATATACGTCACCCTAAAGGATGGAACCACCCACTGCCATTTCATTACCGCAGTCAAGTTCTCTACCAACTACAAAGTACAAGCCGAACCTAGAAAAACTGTCGCCAGTACACTTATTTAGACCAAGGGGAAGGCAGACAGAAAAGTCGTCATCTTGCCTGACCTCCTATCTGTCCTGCAAGCACTTTCCAATGCCAGAAAAAAGGAATTTGATGACCTTGCTGCTACCTTCTGCGTACTTTGGCAGACCAATAAAGATAGTGTCATCCAGTAAATTTTTCTCACTGCAATATTTCTGGCTATGAAGAAGCAGACAAGCGTAAAAAAACAGGAAAAAAATAAGAGCAAAACAACAAAAAAGTCTCATGTGAGGAAGCAAAGACCATCGTCAAAGAAAAACAGACAACAGATAGCTATAAGAACCTCCGGAAACAACAACTCTAGAGTTGCTTACTATAACCTCTGGAGAGCCTCTGGCACACAGCCAACTACATCCAAGCATTTTGTTGCCCCTGTTTGAACAATTGAAGAAAAAAAAAGAAAAAGAAAAAGAAAACGTTCTCGCTAATTCTTATCTAAATTTGTTGTTTCTTTGCAATAGCTTCTTATGTAAACTGATCAGATTTTCATGTCTATCAGCATAAATCCATGCTTGGTTCCAAAGGTTATTTAAAGGATTTGTTATTCTAAAGTTCCTTGTCTTGATTCGATTGCTGTAGCTGTTTTAACAGAGTTTGCTTTTGTGTTGTTTCCTTTCCTGTCCAAACTTATCAATTTTTGGATTTTGAAGTCTTATTTTCGGTCTTCTTGTAAGCTATTTAATGTTGCCTTGATAATGCAGTTGATCCATCTAACCCTGACAAATCATCTTTAAGTCTTCTTTCTGCCATTATTAAGGTCTTTGAACAACTTATCAACAATGCACTGGTAAAATCTTTTTAGATTCTAGGTCTTATTTTTGATGTTCACCTCGGATTTAGAGAATCTACCTCCACCCCTTTTCAATGTTATTATGAAACGTATCTATAGGTTTGTAGCACCTCTGGTAAGAACATGCGATGGATATTGAGGTTGCCACTGGTTATTATTACTTATTTACCCGGCTCATAATAGTCCACTGCAGGGTGATACGACATTACGATTTACCGACCTTACAAGAGTGGAAATCCCTACATGGCTTGCTGACCCATTCATCATATGTGCATATGAAATGGACATTCCAGTTCAGCTGATCTATTAGAGCTTAAAGTTGAGACACCACTGTAATAACTCAATTGTTGCAAACAACTTTTTTGATTCAAAATATTACTCGATGTCGTTACGCGCTACTAAATAAAGAGGCAACGCCATTTTCTACCTCGTTATCTGTTAAGAAGAACTTTAGTTCCGTCACCAGAATTAAATTAAGAGCCGGACTCACAAGCATGGTCCTCGATGCGGTGACATGAGATAGATTTTCACCATAATGGCGCCAGGTGTATATGACTTAACAAGACAGCATTAACCACAAGGATCGCATTGACTTTTTTCCTGCTGACGACATATTCAAATCACTAAACTGGCAAATACTAAAAGTTTTACAGAATAAGCCTAAAGAAGGTGAACAGTAAGAACGATAATAAAGAGAAACATTTTTAATGGCATTGCTTATTACTACTTTTTCATACCGCATATAAACCACATGCACATTTTTTTTTGTTTACAGAAATGCAATTTATTGCAGAGACATGTAAAAAATAGGCTGCGGAGATGCTGCATGATAATATGGATGAAAAAGGGTTGTCGAATACAGAATGTTTGAGACACATTGGCTTAGACTATTAATTTTACTCTCTTTTGTGCAAAAATGTCAATTAAAATACAAAACAAATACGTTTATAAAAAAGCCCACTCTGTAACAAAAATAACCTTAGAGACTTTCACAGCATAATAGTAGTCGTTATGGATAGAGCAAATGAAACTTTAAATATTAGAATACATATTGGTAACTACTCTCGTTTATTTGACCATACACTTAAAACGTTTGTAGCGCTTACTGTAAATTATTGTACTTGAACAATCGGAAAGCATTTCACAATTAGTTGCTGACGGCACAAGTATAGAAACTGTTGTACGCCAAGTATTTGGGATGTCTCTTTTGGAGCAACAACAGTTGGTGTCATGTAGTTTTATGAAGAACTGCTATGAGGTTTTTTATTTCTATGTTTAAGGTAAGGCAATAAATTTTGACATCAGCTTATTGTTGCTTTATTCTGTCAATGTTGAAGATCAGGCAAAATATATACAATCATAAGCTTTAAAATTTAATTTTTGTTGCCACTCATTTCTGGGTTCAGTGATGCAGGAAACTGTCAAGAACTCTTATTGACTTTGAGTAGCTAGTATCTGATAACAGTAAAGATGATAATAAATGACCAAGGTGGCAAGAGAAAGAGAATCATGAAGAGCCATACAGAGGATAATATTGGACACAACTGAAGTTTCTTAGAAAGTTCTTATTTGTCAAGTCAATCAGTTGAATGTACACCTTTAACTTATTTTTAATTATCCAGAATGTTGTGCATATTCTACCTTATATTCTACCGAAAACATTTTCACATTTGTCAACTTATATCTCTGGTGTAAGTAAAGATCTCGAAATAAAAGAAATTAAAGTAATCTTTATTCGGAAAATATTTGAAAACAAGAACATTACAAATAATATCTCAACCCTAATTATAAGTTTCCTGAACTCTATTGATGGACATAGTTAAATGAATTACCATCTTTAGTAGAGGAGCCGGCGTATTTGCTAGAAGAATAGCCACTGTTAGGAGCCAAATACCTGTACTAAAAAATTTATTTAAGATATAACTATTCAACTTTAGATATAAAAAAAACAAATAGTTGAAAAAAGGGCCAATTCAAGACCGGCAACAAGGACGTTCATGAGATACAAAAGCAGCCAAGAAATAAAATCTCTAAACAAAATGCCTTGCTACAGAAAAAATCTGACTGAAAAACTTGAAGGTTTATTTAAAAAAACTAAAGTTTTAAACAGTTGGTTCTTTTTATCAAAATTATCCTATTACGAAAACTACCTAATCACTATGATCATAATTTGTTTCTGCTGCTTCGGGGTAAAATGAAATTCTATACGAACTTCTTTATTATTTGTTTATTGATATGCACGATGTACATGCTATTAAAAAACGGAAGTCGTCCTTCCTCATTTAATCTTAGCTGACAGAACATGATTTATACCACTGTGTTGACTCGGATCTGTTAGCCTTGAGCATTCGTCCATTTAGCAACCGCTGATCTAATAAGTACTGCTACAAAGATCTGCCTCAAGAAGTAAATGATAAACCAGAACGAAAAGACACTGGCTCAAAACAAATAGTAAAGTACACATTTTTGGTAGTGTAAGCGAGTTTTATTTTATTTTTTTGCTTTTACTTAAAAGACATTGTTTCAAAAGAGTTGTTCATGGTATTGTCATCGCTTTTTTAAAAATGTTATGTTGGATGTATCTTAAGTTGATCTGAGATCATTTATTCTTATTTACATTCACATTCATTTGATGTTGTGGCCTTCATTATACCTCATCTATATCATAATACCTCATCTATATCATAATAGAGACATGTAATAAACAAGAGTGCGTTTCATAGCATTACGTTTAGGGCAAATTTCTCGAAAATACGACATAAATTGACGGGAAATTCATTCTACACAAATTGACAGGAGGCTCAACAGAGATTCCCCTACTCTGATGCCACTGCGCATGTGCAATTTCCTGGCCTAAAAAATATATTCTTTTTTGCTTAAATGTGGTGACTGGCTAGTGAAATCAACAGCTAATCATCGTGCGCGAGATTCCATGTTAACACATCAGCTGTGTTTCGGTTATCAGTGACAGATGGCTGAGTTTCCTAATATGTTCGAAAATGAAATTTAAAGAGGGAAAGTTTAGTTCAAATGAAACAGGTAGGGTAAAAAAATAAATTAAATGAGGGTGTTTGTCTGTTTACCTGTCGATTTAAAAGTTTTTCGAGAATGGCTGCATATTTTGGTTTTATTTTAAGTATTGACCTAAAGGAGCTCGATTATTTATATCTGCGCCTTGCGTAGTGGGGTGCGCTATTTTCTACGCCGATGCCAATGTGCATGCGCAACTCTGAAACAGCAGTTAAGCACAATAAAAAAGAAATTGTTAGAGAACACTAATTACCATTTTTTTCTTTGAGACTGTAATGTATCTAACATATTGTAATATAACAGAAAAATATATGTTACTTATTGTTAATTATCAGAGATCCTTTAAGTGGTCTTTAATAGTATGCAAGGCAAATGTTACTTGTCCTCCAGCAACAGAGGCTAGTACTTCGAAACACAAAATTGCTAGGTATATTAAAATTCTTCAAATTCGCTTTAAATTCCTACACCTGAACTTGATAGTGATTTTAGTTGGCACCTGAAATAGCACCAAGAAATCCTAATTATCCTTTATAGATATAATTTATTTCAGCTGCAGAAATAATGATACAATGAAACTGGTTCCGGTGTTTTAGGCTATTTGGATATCACCTATCTAAAATATCGTAAAATAACAAAATTTTGAAATTTTGTGATGCCCTATTTGCCAATGGCTTCATAAAGCAGTCAGGTAATAGGCTAAACACATTTGCTTTTTTATGTACTACTTCTTTAAATTTATCAAATTAGTTTGATATATCTATAGAGCTTATAAACACTCTACGATATTCATATCTCATTCTAAATGTACAATTTTTATAATTTATATAGTTGTTTACCGGGCGTTTCTGGAGTGGCATTGATAACAGTGTTGAATATTTCATACTGAAACATTGCATCCTCTTTAAATGTATCTACATAAATAAATAATGTACATCAATAGGTAAAGTGTAAAAATGCATTAAACGCCTGCTTTTATCTTGAGCCGATGCCTTCTGCAGGCGAACCTTTACAAAATGGGCAATTAAAAAGTTACAGAAAATTCTACCATTTGACATTACCTATATTTAAGTGACATTATTATAACAAACTTAATAACTTTTAAATTTGTTGATATATAAATTTAAAACATTTGTTTGTTTGTTCTTTATCAAACACAGCCTTATGTTCTGCCTAATAACAAATAATAATAATTTTGAAAATAGCAATCAATTACCTGAAAACGGATTTAATAACAGTTTAATAAATTTCTTTCTATGCCTTCCCTTCCTTCTCGCTCCCTCAGTCTTCCACTTTGTGTCATAAAAACATACTAACTGCACCTTTCCTTCATCTTCATACTACCATGTTTGTACAACACACGACCACGCATCAACGATGTACCCGCAACTTCACGCTATTTTTGCAAGCACCTTTTAAAACGATTTTCAGTCTCCCTATTAATCAAAATAGAGGAATAAACCAATGAACCAAAGTACAAAAGTTCATTTCCTGGTCTCTTTTTGTTCAGCTTTTTCGCTAAACAATCTTACGTCAATACGTCGCATTGCTATCGAAATAATGTCATTGGAGGATGTTTAAGATAACCCGCTAACGACACCCTATTAATGTAAGCAGGTGCCTAAATTTCTTTCTTGACTAAATTGTATAACCGGGAGGTCTATGCACATTCTTTCTTTTACACTACTTTTCTACATGCTACTGTCTTCGGAATATCGTTCAAGGGTTAGCAGAGGTACTCTCATGTCATCTTGAAAAGTAGTGTTAAAAAAGAATGTGCATAGGCCTCCCGGTTATACAATTTAGTCAAGAAAGAAAGTTAGGCACCTGCTATAGACCCCTATTTCCCTTTTCAATATATATGACCTTTCTGATGCAAAAATGACAATAGCTACTATTATTGCGTTTTATAGTCTAATTTTAATGCTATTCGAGGTGTCTTTTTGCGACCAGATATTTTCCTTGTTATACCAAAGGTACTCCTGGCTAGGGGTATTTTTCACAGGCTGTTTCTAGTTCTTGGATTGAAACAGGAGTTTTTCGAGGAATAGAGAAATGAATGTGATTTCATTTGCATAGTGTATATCTGCCGAAAAATTTTCTTAATGGTTTAAGTCTCGTAGACTAGAAATTATATCCAGTGCAACTTCTAGGAAAATGATGAAGGGTATAGGTGAAAGGATGCATCCTTGTCGTAATCCAACATGGATTTCAAACAAGTCTGTAAGTGAACTATTTATTGTTACAACACATTTAGTATCAGATATCGTAGATGTATTTGATCATCACCAAATCTTATTACACAATTTTCTTATCTGTCGAAGATCCTGTAATGAGTCAGGATGCTGTCACATTAAAATTCACAAATGATAAATATCTCGATGAGAACACCGGAGATAAGATGAAATCTGGTATTGATATGGGTAATAACAAAATTTTTAATATTCAATCCCCTGTTTTCAATAGTGAGGTTATCACTTTCGGTTATTTAAGGGTACACGTATATAACAATCTCTGCGAAACCCTACTATGGGAATACTATACAAGATACGGGTCAGTATTGTATAGACCGAGGTATCTCTTCAGAAGTTACACAAGGTGGCTCAACAAGACAGGGATTGGGACTCTATGATCAGGCATAGTCTGAAAATCAGGCTGAGAAAACAACTATACCTAACCAACCAAGTAAATGTAATAAAGAAAATAGAGTTAATAATCGTTATTATCGTGGTTTAAACTGTGATCAACGACCTATAAGTGATGTCAACTTTAATGTTTCTTGCAATTCAAACAATTTATATCAAGCTAAAGATATTGTCAATATTTTTATTGCTTATAAATTGGTGTATAAACTCATTTGGTGGTATATACTGTTTGATAAATTAGTTATTTTTTCACTATTTTTTTATGACCATTTAATTATAGGTGGCACAACAGATGATCATACTGTCATTGAAGCAAGTAGTTTCAATAATAAATTACCGAGAAAAAATCACCAAACTAAAGCAAATGCTGGTGAAATATGTGATGGCTTTGTTTATCTATTCGCTGGAATGTACGAGCAGGATCAAATAAATCGAGTGTTTGGTGTAATGGAAAGAGACTATGTGATTTTACTGCAAGAAGATCAACCGGACCGAATGATGTGACATTTGGAGACGAGAAAACAAATGGGACTGCTGGATTGAAAGGGTCTATAGCTTTTTTCGGCCTGTATAAAGAAAAATTTGTTTCATATGTACATATTAAACTACACAAGCTTGCTCTATTTGAAAACTGGAATAAAGTGGATCACGATGCAATAACATTAGGTTGAATTGTATATACTACATATATTACATCCCATATCCCATCAACAAATGAATAAATTTAATTGTAGAGTGCTCAATATTTACTAAAATAGAGCCAATATAAAAAAATAGAATAAAAAATAAAAATAGATCGACCCGTGTAATTGTCGCAACAAGGATTCTTGCCCGTTGTGTGGAAACGGTTATGATAAGCACGTCATCTACCAAGGTACCATCAAATCATCAGAAAACGACGGTGTGAACTACATTGGATTGATCGAAAAAACACTTAAAGAAAGATGGTGTTTACAAAAAAATTCCTGTAAGTATGAACATAAAGCTAATTCAACAGAACTTTCGAAGTATGTCTGGAATTTACAAAATAAGAACATAACACCAATTTTGAATTGGAAAGTGATCGACCATTCCCACCCGGATGTTAATGGAAGCAAAACGTGCAACCTCTGTCTGACGGAGAAATTTCATAATTACGTCCAAATTGAAACTATTAAACAAAAGATCTGAAGTAATCTCTTCATGTCTACACATCAACAAACACCTAAAAAAGAACTACAAATCCGTCCCACCAGACCATTGAAAATTTTAATGACTTTTTAATTACTTTCTCAACTTTATAAGTGCATAGACTTTCAGCAGTTTTTTATGTGTACATCTGATAAATGCATGAGCAAGAAACTCGAGAGCTATGTACTCTTTTATTAAAAAACATTGAAATCTAATTTTAACTTAACTTTTATATATTATTAATCCTCAAAATTGTTTGAAATACTTGGAAGGTACTTTTCATATCATAAAAGTATGACATCCAACGATTGACGGTTAGATAGTAAAAAAGTGCTTTGATTCATCAATTTTTAGCATGCAGTATATTGGATGAAATAATAACTATCGACTCTATTTTGTTTGACTGGACCGTAAATAGTTGTTGTACACGTTTTAGAAAGGCCATTTGGGTTAATCAAATGTTATCATTTACATGGTGCATTTCAGGACGATTTTGGTCATTTCTATGCTAAGTATCATAAAGGTCGCGGATACTATTACCTTTTACCTGAAAATATAACACCACTGATTTTTAAAAAACCCACTCATCCTGGGTCACATTTCCGGGCTTACGTGGAAGATATTTAATTCTAATAAGTATTAATGTCATGAACTTATAATCGCATGTACCTTACCACCTATTAGTAATAAGATATAATCCCAGTACTTTTTTGATAACAAGAGTCTATTTATACTCACTGGAATATTGTCAAACAGCAAGTCTAGCATTATGAACAATTGTCTTAAAACACATTCTAAATTTTTCATCCGTTTATGCTTATCTGATATCTGGAATTGTTTTATTGATAAGAATGGGGTAATTATTTAAGGTGAGACTTCATGAATTTAATGACTTTCAAACAGAAGCATGCCGGGTAAAGTTTTGGACGTTACTGCTTCAGGTATATGAAGTACCGAAATCCAATATAATCTGGCCAGTTGTTTCGCGTCTGCTCGGGAAGTCGACGTTCACACTTTTGGCAAACAAATAGTGCTGACCCCAGAAAGTATCGGCCATTCAAGTTCTTTAAAATTAATAAAACCTTTAATCTTATTAAACAAATCGAATCCTTTCATAGAAACGGAAAGGTAAATGTATGGCGTCAGGCTTGAAATCATTATTTTCTGTGTAGCACACAAATGTCAAAACTTGCCCATATGGTTGCTAATGCTGTAGGCCCATCCAAATTTAAAAGCATACAAACTAAGGGGGGAAATTTTAATCAGTTAAAAAATCTCGTGTCTTGATTTCCCCAAGCATAACTAGAAATTTTAAGTTGAGCACTGTACTCTAAAGTGTTGCTATTGGATTTCTTTTTCTGCCTCACCAAATCTTGGGAAAATAACATAATACAACTTGTCAATGAAAGAATATATTTTTCAGAAATTACGTGTATGTTTTACTTTAAGCTTCGTAATGGCACAAGAAACGATGCTTCTATAACTCCATGCATTTGTTAGCAGAGTAATAAGTAGTAGTGGTCCTTAGTGGTCCTTAAAAGTCTTGTTTACATTTAATTTTCAAATGACTGCAGGTAATGTTTAAAATTGTGGATGATTCTCTCCCAGGTGTTGTTTGCAATAATAGCTTTATGCATCCTTCTTGCAAGTCTAATCGACAGGCAACCTTTTACTGGTTCTTCTCTTCCATTTCAATAATACTTTCTATTCTCCATACAAACTTAATATCATTTTAAAGCAGGTTTGGCTGCTTAACTCATCTTTATCCATCTGCTTCTATGTATTGCGACTGCTTCTTCATTTCCTAGCTTATTCATATCACGGTTGACCACGTTACTCCATCTTATTTCTCGTCTTTTGATAATCGGACACCCTCGTTGTTATTAATAATGGCTTTTTGGCGCTGCTTCTTTGCACATACCAAAAATATTTGTCACTCCTCTTTCGTCTTCTCCTTTCCACTGCACAGTCCACAAATATTTCTTAATTAACCCTTCACTTTTTCTCCCTTTCAACATTGATATAGCAGCTACCCATCCCCAAATCCTCATTTCTATTTTCTCAAATTAATTTTCCTATTCTTAAGGCTTAAATTTCTGCAGCACACAAAAGTGCACCTCTCAATACATTCATATATATTTTCATCTTATCAAATGTTACTTGCTTCTTTTCATTTCTACTATACAGATCAACACAGTAAAAGACAGGAACGTTCTTACTGCCAACCCCTGGTAGAGTTCTACTTTCCTACTTCAAATGGCAACTTTTGTTTTTCCACACTTCACCCGTGCAGTTGCTCATGCACCCTTGTGTTATCCTCTTTGTGAAATCTACAGTTTTTCTGGACCCCTCTTTTTCAAAGCTCCAATACAACACTTTCCCTAAATTTTTTGCTTTCTTTACCTCAAACTTGCCGGTTTTCCTTTAAAAAAATGTTCTTCTAGGTCTTCCGATAAATATTGTGTTCAATGTCTTGCCCTTCATGAACCCAAGTTGAAATCTACCAAAATTTTCAGGTTCTCTTGATTCAATTTTAACCCTGTTTCTTGGATTTTAGTGCAACGCACAAAAGCTAAATATCTCCATAATTTTTAAAATTTAGCATTTCTGTTAATCTCTCTCTGATATTTCCTCCACACTTTGGACCGTTTTCAGTTGAGTGCAATCCCATTCTTGTCCCAGATCTTCTATGCTTTAATCTGTTCCATTGTTACCGACTTAACTCCTACATTGTCTTTTAATAAATTTTTTAACTTCCTTTCCTTGCCTATCTTAATGATTTTGGTATTGGTCCTTCACCTTAATGGTAATGTTTCACTTAACTCAGCATCTTTACTGTGTTAAGCTGCGTCGAAAAATAATGCTGTCATCTTTGTTTGATGTCGTATTTCTTCATCAGGATACAGTATTTTTATGTTGGTCCTTAATTATTGATATTTCATCTTTCGCATTATGTTTCTTGTTCTTCGCTTCTCTGCATGCGACATGCTCTCTTTCCTATTATCTGAACAGCACCCAGTTAATCATTTGTGACACTTTCTTAAGCCGCCACTTGTACTCGTTTTCCGTTGGGACCTATAACACTGGTCAACGACAAATTTGTTGTCTGCGTTTTTTTCAGCTGATTTAGGACGAATCTGATGCGCTGAATCTAAAAACCACATTGGATTTGCTCAATCAGTTTTTGAGCTATGGTCACATGTCGATTTTGTTCACATGCACGCATGTGGGGAGCATTTTAGAAGAAGTTGGTGGGGGTAAAATGCCATGTCGAATAATTGTTTTGATTGGAAATGATGATTTTAATGACAAGAAGTATTCAGGTTCGATAGTTCTGGGTGATTTTTTCCAAAAGGGATCAGTTTAAAGTCATAAACCTCGAATTCTTCCAAAAATTGGTGTAGGAAAGCATAAAATTGGGGGATCAAAACTAAGTTAATGGGGCAGCTGCCCCACGAAGTGCAAAGGAAACTCCACCCGCGCATGAGTGAGTGTTTTCGCTTCATGTGTGTTGCGGAATATTTGCGTTGTCGTGTTGGTGGCGTCAAATACGGAACGCGGTGTGCTGCGGTGGTTGTGTACAGTGGAAGTGACAACTGAATATTAAGCCGCTGGTTGTAATTTTGTGATGTGATACCAAAAAGTAACATTTCTTCAAAAAACGAACTCTGAAGAATGTACAATACCTACATGCGCCAGCTTATGACTAATTTGTACCAATTTTTGTTTTGCAGATGAATGAGATGGCTTCGGCCAGAAAATCGTGCAGAAATAAGCCCGACGTGTTCTCCTGCATATGTGGAGAATACACCACTGCTCCTTGTAAGAAGCCAGTTACAAGTTTCATAAGGCGTGCTTACCATGCATATTTTGGTATTAAACTTGGTGACCAGGATAAAGCTTGGCCGCCACATATGGTGTGGGTGTGCAAGGCATGCACCGAGACTCCACGTGGGTGGACCAATGGCAAGAGGAGTCTGAACTTTGGAATTCCTTTGGTTTGGAGTGAGGGGACAAACCATGTTACTGACTGCTACTTTTGCGCTGTTGTGACTGAGATCAACAGAAAGAACCAGGGCAGCCTCAAGTATCCTGATCTTCAATCAGCACGTCATCCTGTAGCTCATTGTGATGAAATTTCAGTGCCTATCTTCGGAGAACTTCCTGACATCGGTGACCAAGATGCCTCCAGTGTCGAAGGGCATTAATAATAATAATAATAATAATAATAATAATAATAATAATAATAATAATAATAATAATGGAACGGAGCCGATCCTAAGTGCAGATTTTGCGATCAGTTTGTTGAAACCATCGACCACTTAGTCTCGGGATGCCCAGTATTGACACCGAGTGAATATGTGAAACGTCATGATAGGGTTGGACAGTATTTGCACTGGGGAATATGTCAGCATTATCACGTAGAAACACCTACCAAGTGGTACGAACACCATCCTCTGCCAGTGATTAATGGTCCAAATGTTACCATCTTATGGGACTTTCCGGTTAATACTGATAGAACCATTCAAGCTAACCGCCCAGATATCATTATTAAAGACCACCTAACGAAAACATGTACATTGATCGATATGA